>JAQPPZ010014393.1:0-10590 GCA_028583015.1 Wollemia nobilis
AAATGGGCAAGGGCTGAAGAGTTCCAGGGGAATGCATTATTTCTCCTTTCATTCTCTGGCACATGTCACATTCAACCACAAAAGTTTGAATATCCTTCATTCCCTTCTAGAAGAAAGTACGATTAATCCTTTCATAAGTCTTGAGGAACCTAGAATGTCCTGCAGTGGGTGAGGCATGCATTTCCTTCGAGATGAGTTCCTGCAGTTGTGAAGTTTGGGGAATAACAAGGCGGTCAAGGTATCTCAAATCTTGTCCATCCCAAGTGTATCCAGGGCATGAGTCAAGCTCCATTTGAAGTTTGGTGATCAAAGTTTGCAATCTTGAGTCCTTGATCATGTCCTCTCTGAGAGAATTAATCTAGTGAGGTATGGGAGAAGAGATAGCATTTAACATATTTTGATCCTCAAATTGTCAAGAGTGCATCAACCATGATGTTGCCCTCTCCCTTTGTACATTGAATATCATAGTCATAGCCCATTAATTTAGGGACCCACTTTTGTTGTTCAGGTGTGGCAATTTGCTGCTCCAGGAAGTACTTGAGACTTTGGTGGTTTGTTTTGTTGGAAAAATGACACCTAATAAGATAGGGTCTCCAATGATTAACTACATGCAAAATAGCTAGCATCTCCTTTGCATAAGTAGATTTGCCCAAATTTTGGCTTGAAAGTGCTTAACTGGTGAAGGACAATGGTCTTCCCTCTTGTAGGCAGGTGGATATGTTTTGGTATTCTATGTTATTTTGTAGTTGTATGCAAAGTGTTTGATGAAATGTGCGTACATATATTTAATAATGTTATAAAGTGGCAATGTAATATTGTACGTAATAATGTGATGTTAAGTTGTGTATGTTGGTAAAGTCATAAGTTATAAGTTTGTCTTGTAGTGGGAAATGTCATTTAAATGCAAGTTAAGTGCATGTGAAATGTAATGTAGTGAAATGGTGATATGTTAGGTAGTTGGAGGGGTGTAACTAATTTTTGGTTGTATAAAATTATAAATATGTCCCTCCCTTCCCTCATTCAGTAATGTATTGATGGAAGAGCATTGATACATGTGAAAGAGAAGGTTGGCGTATATGTGTGTAGGGCATGATGCAGTCAGGCAATGGATGCAATCATGAAGAGGATTCGTACAAGGGTTGCAGACTGTACTACTAAAACTGTATATGCTATTGTTAATATAAATATGCATATTTATGTGTCATCTTCTATTGCTGTTGCTATTGTTGTTCTGTGTATTGTTATTACTAATGACTGTAGATCTATAGAATAATTTAAGTAGAAATGGAATTGTGTATAAGCATGTTAAATTTCATTTCTACACCTCTTGCATCAACACGGCTCCTATGCCATTTCCCGAAGCATCACTTTCGAAAAATCGGGCATGGCTAACATTGGGATGGTTGTCATGGCGTGCTTTAAGTCAAAGAAAGCCATCTTAGTTGGGCTTGACCAAGTAAAATAATTCCTTTTCAACATGGCTGTTAAAGGAGCTGCGATTTTTCCATAGTTTTTGACGAATATGTGGTAATACCCTATGAGTCCTAAAAATCCTCGAAGTCCCTTAAGAGTGTGAGGTTTCGGCCAATCTTGAACAACTTGAATCTTTTTAGGCGGAACTTTAACTCCATCTTTGGTGACAATGTGTCCAAAATACTCCACTTCGTTCATCCAAAAAGAACACTTAGACCTCTTAACGTAAATTTTATTTTGAGACAAAAGTTGTAGAGTCTGATCCAAATGTATGAGGTGCTCCTCCCAAGAGCGACTATAAACCAAAATATCATCAAAGAAAACTAGAATAAATTTGCGAAGAAATGGGCTGAAGATGTTATTCATGAGGCTCTTAAATGTGGATGGTGCATTCGTTAGGCCAAATGGCATAACCGCAAGTTCATAATGGCCCTCATGAGTTTGAAATTTTGTTTTAGGAATATCCTCCTCCTTGAGCCTTATTTGATGATAGCCCGAGCGAAGATCCAACTTGGAGAAAAACATTCCACCATGTAGCTCATCCAACAATTCATCGACCATTGGAATAGAAAATTTATCCTTAATGGTGAGCTTATTGAGCTCATGAAAATCTATACACAATTGCCATGACCCATCTTTCTTTCTAACCAATAGGATTGGAGAAGAATAAGGACTGTTACTAGGCCAAATGACTCCTGCTTGTAGCAATTCTTGTACCAATTTCTTGATTTTTGACTTAAAGGTAGGGGTACCGGTAAATTCTGATGTTAGGTGGCACACTATGGGGTACCAATGGTATTGCATGATCATGGGAATGACGTGGACGTAATTCTGTCGGTTTCGCAAAAACTGCATCATGCTTAGTCAAAGTGAGTTGCAAATTGTCTTGGGGCTTGTCGAAGTGTGTGGTTGAATTGCAAATATCTCTTCAACTGAAGTGTGCGGTTGAATTGCAAATATCTGAGCTACTACCCCATGGGAAGATTTTTTTAACTTCTCCATACGACTTGAACTGATAATCTGTGGATATCCTGTTGGTGAACCACAGAGAGTGTAGGAGCTACCATTCTGTGAAAACTGCATCCATAATTCTACAAAGTTCCAGGCTATTGTTCCCAAGGTACCTAGCCATTGAGCTCCTAGCACAACATCGCATCCTCCTAGTTGAAGAGCAAACATATAAGTTTTGAGTTCGTAGTCCCCTATCTTCAACTTAACATTGCGACATTTACCTTTACAAGGCAATGTTCTGCCATTTGCCACCATAACCTCAAAGAAGTTCCTTGGCAACTCGAGGATCAATAAAGTTATATGAACTACCTAAATCAATGAGAATTGTAATTATGTCCTTTGAAGAATCCTACTACCTTCATTGTTTGAGGGTAGAAATTCCTGCAAGGGCATGGACATAAATTTCTAGCTGTGGTTCTTCTTGTGTTTCACCCTCATCCTCAAGCAAATGTGGGTTTGGCCTGTGGAAATTTAGGTGGTCTTCTTTGAGCCAAAATTTTTTCTTCTGCTAATCTTGCCAATCCTATGGCTTGCATCATAGACTGCAGATTGAACATTTGACCTCAGCCTTGATATCATCTTTCAATCTACTAATAAAGCAACTCTAAAAAAATCCTTCATTCAACCCCTTTGTCCTATTAGCCAGTTTCTCAAATTGGGTCTGATAGTCACAAACAGTAGAGGTTTGTTTCAATTGGTTAAGGCTTTGGTAAATTCCACATACTCACTAGGGCCAAAATGAGTGAGTAATTGTGACTAAAATTCTTCCCAAGAAGGGTTTGGAATCGTGTTTTGTAATCATTGATACCATTGTAAGGCTTCGGATTCAAAGTTGAAAGATGCCATGGTGACCCACAACTATTTAGGTACATTATGAAGTTTGAAGAACTGATTTGCTTGACATAACCACCCATCAACGTCCTTTCCATTGAACTTAGGAAAGTCTAATTTAGGCATCTTAAACGGAGTATCTGTGTCAAAAAGAGAATGATAGCCTTCTTTCTCCTTATGGACTCCCTTCTCTTTATTGCCTAAATTTCCACTTGGTTTTTCAATGTTAAGATGCTCAAACACCTTTGGGCCTTCCCTTAATCTGTCCTCAACCTCTAGGAATTTTTCTTCAAATGCAGCTTTGGATCTAAGATGGTCACCTCTCATAAGCGATACTTCTTCCCTCATTTGTTTAAATTCATTTCCAAGGTTAGTGAGTGTGACACTCATTTTCTCCATAAGGTTGCCTTGTTCTATCTCCTTTTGGTGTCCTCTAGTTCCTCTAGCCATTTAGGTACACGATTTGAACCACTCCCACTAACTTAATAAAAATATAAGTATTGCTCCAGGAGTTAATATTTTTAGTAATGAGCCAAAAAAGTTTTTGGGTGCTATATATCAAAATGATCAGCTCGAGAAGATCAACGCAATGGGCTAGGTCCCACAATGATGTTTTTTGGTACCCTGGAAAAAGTGTATATACCAAAGTGATCAGCTCGACGAGATGATCACAATGGGCTATATCCCACAACACTGTATTTTGGCACCCTAGATTTTTTCTAGGTGAGTGTTGTTTTAAAGTGTTGTCAGTTATTCTCCTGGAGTCTTGGTTCACTTAAAAAATTGACTTTTGTTTGACAACCCCTTACTAGACTTTGCACAGTTTGTTACTGAATTTGTTCTGTCACTGTCTGACAACTTTTGAAGTTGACCTTGTTATTGACAAATTCCCTGTCTAGTATGATTCCCGAATGTTACAAGTAACTGTTACTGATGCTGACAGACTCTGTCTTGACTGTTACCGACTGCTACCTAACTGTTACTGATAGACCCTGTTGTGACTGTTATTCTTACCACCAGTTTTTTGTCGATTGTTTGTGTTCAGTTAATTTTGGGATAGTGTAGTCTCCTCAGTATGCTCATTTTTTTCTGATGTAGTTTTTTGACATGCAGGATAAACAGAAATAGGCTACTCTAAGCCAGGGTGGGTGTACTACCCATAGGCCCTTTGTTATACCGCAGTGATGAACAATAGTGCATAAACCAATATTTCAGGCCACTACTCAAGGAGGATTCCATGCATACCCTTGAGCACACTGCCCACCTGTTTGACAATACGGGACGGTGATGTTTTCGGATGCTGTGTCCGGTGTACTATGAAGAATACACAATTGAAAATCTTCCTAGGGATAAAGGTTTCTCCTAATCTTAGAGCATCTCCTGATATACTCGAAGATACTATACGGGTACTGTTTGAGGGTATTGGAGCTTGATCGCCCCTCACTTCACTAGATACTTTACAGACAATCTAGCTTAGCCAATAACAACAACTCCTCCATGATATTTTAAAACCCTCGAAATAGGGTTTCTAACCTAATAAACTAATGCAAAAAAAAAAGGTTCTTTTTTTTTTATAAGGAAACTGGCAAAAAAATGAAAACATGGAAAATTATACCTAACAGTCAAAACAACAAGGCAAGAATTGTCACAATTATAGTGGAATATGGCCTTGAAAAGTGCTTTGATACCACTTGTTAGGAACCTTCTAATTAAAATAAGCACATTCACATAAATATTGCAATAAAAGTAGAAATTCATGAAGAACAAAATATTGCAATACGAAATGTAAATGTAGAAATATAATAATCTCACAAAACACAACACAGAATCGCGAGCCTCTTCGAGGGGGCAACCTCCTTCAATATGCAAAAAGATACATTCGTTTATGGACCCATGTCTTTTAAAGATATACTTTATGCAACCCTAACCTAATGCACAAGAGTTGGCTTAAATGCAAAGTGCCACTCGAGCTAGAATCTTCTACCAAACAATAGTTACATTCTTGATAACGGTTACATGAAATGGCCTCACTTGTCTAGGCACCTCAATTACCACATACTATTACAAAATATCATTATAATGGGGTCCCCACGTTGGAAAGGGGTCATTACATAATAATATGAGAAATAATGTTAGGATGGGGTCCTAACAACCGTCACTAAGCTTTAGGTTTTTTATAAAGGCAACCTGATTGAGATCACCATTGCTTACACCTGCCTGGGGGTTCAAGTTACAGGCCTTTCCCTTAATCTTAAGCCAACTTCACATTCACACCTTTGCAAGGGATATGCATCTCTCTCAGTTTTGGAATGTCAATGTTTTCTGCCGCACTTCCAAGACATAACCTATGAAGATGTGCCTCTTTGACTGCATCTTTATGGATTTGAGATTTAGGGCCCAAGTTGAAGGTGTGCTGATTGGACTTGTATTGAGAGGGTCCAGACTATTTTGTTCGAATGTTTAATCTCAATGTTATCGTTTCGGCACCCTAGGACCCCTGGATCCTGGTACGGGACGTACCCGGTCCGGATTCGGGTCTAGTACGCTTGTGGGTCCGTCCAGGGTTCTGCCTGGGGGACCCGGATACGTCCGTGTCCGTCCAGGGATGGACCCGAACATATCCGGGCCCCCCAGGCAGAACCCTGGACGGACCCGGGGAGAACCCGGGGCATTATTTCCTAAAAAAACGTTTTTTTTTTAATATGTAATATGCCGAAGTGAGTAAAGAAACGCTGATGTGCAATCTGGCCCAATCAATTGCAACTGGCCATGACCATCATCTGCCAGCCTTAAGAGTAATCCACCAAGTCCACCAGCGCAGTGGGGTGAAGAGAAGTGAGAAAGACAGAAGCCAAACGAGCGGAAGGCCTGACTTTATGCTCAAGAATGAGCCTGCTAAAGCCCTCGGGCACATTGAACAGGTATTCCGGGCCCTTTCCCTTTGCATGGGAAGCTGAGAGCAAGAGAGATGGCCCTACTCCGTCCGCTTCAGCTTTGATAATTGTAACCTCATACCGCCATTCAATGCCCTTGTCCATTTTTCTCTTCCCAAAACCCTAAAACGCCTCCTGGAAACGTTTCAGGGCTTCCTGAGATTAACCCATTGAACTTAAATACTGGTTTGCATGTAACAGGTAGGGCAAACTTTTCTTTTGGATGATCTGTAGCAATTTATAACGCCAGGACCCTCATAAACAGGGTATCCTCTCTGCTTTCTGACCGTGAGCTCAAAATTGAATTTTGCTTTACGCATAAATGTGTGTTTTTTTAATAAAAATTGGGCTCATAACGTGGCAACGGGAACTGTTATACGTGGCAAATATAGTTTAATTATTGAACTCCCTAAATTCTTTAACCGATATCCATATTTTTTATTTTTATTTAAACACGACATGTCTAATATCAGAAAGTCACCGATATAAGTTTTTTATTATATTATTTATTAAATTAATAAGTTTTTTATTATATTATTTATTAAATTAATATATTAATTAAATACCCATGTTTTTAATTTTTATTTAAACACGACATGTCTAATATCAGAAAGTCACCGATATAAGTTTTTTATTATATTATTTATTAAATTAATATATGATTTTATTAGTAAATTAAATTAATATATGTTTTGAATTAGTAGAAGAGGTATTAATGCTGACTGGAATTCCAATATAGGAATTAAAATCATATATTAATTAATATATTTTATTTAGTAAATTACATATATGTTTTTTATTAGTAAATTAAATATATGTTTTTTATTAGTAAATTAAATATATGTTTTTTAATTTTTATTAGTAAATTAAATTAAAATATGTTTTTTATAATTCCATGATTGGAATTTCATTCACGTTAATAACTATCTATCTATCTATCTATCTACCATAGGTATGATTCCTCAACATTTAAGGAGACCAAAGTTCAAATCTTGCCAAGCGATACATGAATAATATCCTAGCTTTGTTGTAATACCACTATGTGGTGATGATGTAATACGAGTGGGGCTTGTTTCAATCCTATGTAACCAATTGAATATATATATATATATATATATTTTAAATTTTTTATTAATTTTTGTACGGCCGAACCCAAAACGAACCCAACACAAATTTTTTTTCCTATATCGACGAAATGGGTTCTTCGAACCCGAACCCGAATCCAAAACGAACCAGTAACATTGTTTAATCTGATATAGGAGAATAGTTCCACAACGTATTGTCTAGGATGCGTTTTGATATTCACCCTATTGGCCTCGAGAGCATCTTCAAGATTATTTTTCATCTTCATGGCCTTAGATTCATGGATGACTGCATTTCAGCTCAAGAGAGGTACTCATTTTTAGTACTTTGTTCCTTGAAATGAAGTTCATGCACACATCTGGTCACCATCGAGGCTGGTACTCAGAAAAGCTAGTTTCTTCAGTCACTTGGTATCTCTATAGATCAGCTTTCCTCATTCAAGTGCTTCTGGGTTGCTCCTTCCTGCCTTTTTTATGATAGTAAAGTGATTAATCACGTAGTCAAGGATTACATATATTGGCAATTTATTTGGATCACTTGGATTGCTTGCCCTAGCCTCTTATTCTTATGCTAGCCTTCTAGCCTTCTACACTGAGCATTTCATGAGGATTGAAGATGACATTATTGGTTGTCCTGATTATACAAAACTATATTGGACACATATCCTCATGAGCCATATTTGCTAACTCAGAGTCTTCTTACATCAGTTGTGGGTGGAGGAGACTGACTACCATATTCCTTAAGAGGATAGGTTAGGTTAGCTTTGTTCTCTTCAAGATGTCGACACTAAAGAGCATTTCATTTTTAAGTGTCCTATTTACTATGAGATTCAAGGGATGTACTATTGCTTGTACAGGCAGAATGCTTTCCTAATCAAACCATGCATTACAGGAAAGGTTATCTATCACTTGGTTGATGATGTCATTTTATCACCCTATTTCTGCCATTTGGAGCAAGAAGCATTCATCTGAAGCTATGAATCTGTGGAACGTCAGTGACAGATCTGTATACTTTTCGCATGCAAGAGTAGCTACTAGGATTTTGGTGCTTTCTTGCACACAACAGGGCAGGAACTTGGTTTTTTTGGGATTGGGTCAACCTCTCACTACCCCAAATAATACAGACAGATGCAGGTTATTGGATTCTTGTCTTCCTCTACTGGTCCATCATCCATGGATGGGAGGAGCATTTTGGGAGATTGTACTCTATTACCCCTAGGACTATCCAACCCGGCCCCTTGAGTCCCAAATTAGTCTTGTAGGTGATAGGATCATAGTTAGATCCTATGTTGGTTTTTTTGTGACTTTCAATGATGGCAATAGATCTGTCTCTACTTTTCACCACTGATAATAATGGTGCTTGGACCCACTTAAGTTCTTTCTATGATAATTCACCACTGATTATAATGGTGCTTGGACCCACTTAAGTTCTTTCTATGATAATGTCATCGCTACTTGTAATATGTTTAGGGTTTTCCCATCTTGGGCTTACCTCTCAAGGCTGTTTTATGGTGTTTTACAGTAGTATCATGAGTGTAGCTTACTCTAGTCTGATGTCTTCTTAGTACTTTTTGGCTACTACAGTGCTTCGTGGCAGTTTTGGCTTACTTCGGTCATTCGTGAATATTAATGAATTATCTTATCTTATCTCTTCCTTTCTTTACATGCAAATAGAGCAGGCAATATATTACAGCCTGTCATGCCAAAGGGAATGACTTGAGGATGTCCCTATTATGCCCTCTCCTCCCTGTGCTATTGGAACATGCCTTTAGGGAAATGTGTCATTTGGAAGCATCCTTGAGGAGAATTGCAAAAATAGGATGGTTTGTTAATAAATGTAATGGAAGTGCAGTTTGGCATTTTTTTGTCCTTGCACTGAGTACCAATATTTTGTCAAGTGAATCATGCCATTGATTAGTAAAGTACAATGGTGTTTTTGACAGGTGCTGCAATTTGAATTTGTAATAATCCTTACATCTGCATTGGTGATCCAGTTGCTGCTTGACATACTAATTTTGTCAGTGGCAATAATATATTCTTTTGCTTCTTCTGTGTTTGTAAATTTATCCTGATTTGAAGTTTCTGTCATTTACACATTCCACCCCATTTGTGGTCTGTGTACAACGAAGCTATGTTTTACCATATTCTTAAATTCTAGTTACATCAGATATTTCAAAATCCTCTTTAATCTACCAATGTGACATCTTTGGTGGTGCCATAAACATGGAAACAATTCCAATTGCATAATTGATGAAGGAGGCAACTTTACAGGCCAAAGTTGAGCCCCTTTTTAGTGGACAGTGGTAGAGCTCATTTTGTGGTTTCTTTAAAGGTATAATGATGGGAAATCCATCAGGTATAACAAGGTAAATGGTCTGTCAATTACAATAGAAGTTAGCAAGTTAGACAATTCGTCCGTCATGTTAAACTTGATAGGCAAGTGACGAGTGTATTTTGAATCATTGCTTCTACAACCTGAGTGCAGCATGACTTTGGTGCAGTTATTTCATTGTAACTTTAGGATGCAATGGATCATAGACAATGATTGAATGCTAAAAGTTTGTATGATTAAGAGAACTAGATGTCTAGGGGATGAAGGGAATGGGTTGTTTAATTCCTGGAATTGCATCACTTTTGAGCATAAAGATTCCTTCTAGCAGATTTTATTTGACATACGCACTTGGCATAGGACTCTACACATCATTTTTACTATTTGGTCTAGACAGCATATAACTAATTATGCTTCACTGTAATTAGGAATGTTGCATATTGAAGAGGAGTGGATGACACCCCAGAACACTCCCTTGACATCGTTTATCTTTATATGCTCGAAGTGGCATTCTAGTTGACTGCTTTTCTTCATGTATGGAAATTATTGTCTTTTTTAATGTTTTGCTTTCTCAATTAATCTTAAAGTTCCTAATATATAGAATGCAGACATCTTATATATTATCAGAAAGTGCTCCATTGTGTTCAGACATAATCTTGGAAATTAGAGGAAGTGCTGTAATAATAATTATATGACTTTTGGAGGTTTGTGTGTATTCTTATTTTTGTACAAGTTTTCTTTGGGGATGCTATGATCCTGTGATTCAAATTTGTCAGATTTTACCACCTTTGCTTGCCCTTTGTTACAATTCTTGTAAAATGTCATCTGATATCTTCAGTCTGGATGAATCCTGCTAAGCCACTTGCTCTATTGCTTCTTTTGTTTGTGACTTTTAAGTCTTAAACTATGCAAATTTTCAAGCTTGAGAAAG
>JAQPPZ010014394.1:0-100132 GCA_028583015.1 Wollemia nobilis
GTTGAGCAAGAAGGATTGTCATTGTTGTCAACACGAGCGAGTCGAGATCCAAGGATGCGGTGGATAACAGACTTGAAATGGGTTTTTCTTAAAACCCAAGTTGGCTCTTCGTTTTGTTGAAAAAGATGCCCCGGTGTTGAAGATATTTAATTTTAAATATTTAGTTTAAATTTTTATTTTATTAAAAATTTAAATTAGAATATTAAATTAAATTAAAAGGGCCGACGTGTTACTATTTCGCAGCAATAAGCTACGGGAAGGTAACGAAGGTGGAGAAGAGTTTGAGGCCGACAAAGTTAAATCTGGGCCGATGGATTTTAGGGTTTGGCAGCTGACAAATTCTAGGGTTTCTCAGTCAACGTTCTTCTAGGGTTTGCCTCTAAAATTTCTTCTATAAAAGCAAGGGTTCTTCGAGTTTAAAAGGTGGAGCGTGATGTGATATATGTGTATGAAGTTCGGGTGCAGCAGTGTGAGTGGTGCGAAGAGAAGATAAGAACGCGGTATGCAGAAGTCGTGTTTCGAGTGTGAAATGACAGTGTCTTGGCTGTAGAAGTGATATTTCTGTGAAGTTGCAGTAGAGAACGCGGAGAGATATAGAGGAGTGGTTGAAAAAGTGCGAATCATTTTTCACGACGACGATCGAATGCCGACAAGCGACGAGATCGCAGAAAAATAGCGAGATCGTGATAATTGAGGTGAAAGTTTACATTCTGCAATTTTTATTATTATCTTCAAGTTGTAGCTTGAAAAAGGGGTTGGTGCCTCTTTCCGGTTGGTGCTGGAAAAATTGGAGTTGGTGCTCCATTCTGTTGTAGCGAGATAAAACTTAGGGGTTGGTGCCTCTTACCGAGTTGGTCTTTGGTGAATGATTATGTAAAGTTGGAGCTTTGCATTTGACTGGATTTGGATGGTAGTCCAAGCAGTCCTTTTTGAGGAGTAGCCACATCGGTGAACCTCGTTAAAATGTCGTGTTATGTGTGATGCTCTTAGTACTTTTATTATTTCTATTTTAATCTGCTGCTGTTTATTTAAAAGTCTAAATTGCTTTTAAGTTTTTAAAGAACACACTGATTCACCCCCCCTCTCAGTGTCATTGTGATTATAACAATTGGTATCAGAGCCAAGTACCTGAAGAGGCTTAAACAGCTAAGGTGATCTTGGAATTTACACAATGGCAAGTGGTGAAGGATTCTCTTCGAACAAAGCGCCAATGTTTGATGGGACAAACTATGCGTTCTGGAAAATTAGAATGCAGACTTATCTCAGTGCGTTGGGCTTTGACATCTGGGGTGCGGTAGTCAATGGTTACAAAGCTCCTGCCACCGCTCCAACAGACAACTGCAGGAGATGACAGGATCAAGGAGGCTAAACTTCAAGCACACCAAGCTCAATACGAATCTTTAAAGATGGACAATGATGAGAACATAGAGACTTTCATGCAAAGAGTCAATGGGATCACAAATTCAATCAGAGGTCTTGGCGAAGAATTAACCGATGCTGCTATTGTGAAAAAGGTATTGAGATCACTTCCTCCTAGATTTGATTCTAAAGTCTCTGCCATAGAAGAAGCCAAAGACTTAAATCATTTTAGTATGGATGAGATGCATGGGTCCTTGACTGCTTTTGAAATGAGAATAGGAAAGTCTAATCCCACAGATAGAGAAGCAGCCTTCAAAGCTCAAAAAGGCAAAAGCACAAAACATGAATACGAAGAAGAAAATGATTCGAGATATAATGGAAGCAAATTTTGTAAGAAAGCTGAAGAAAGGAAAAGGAAAATACAAAGGAATGCTACCTCTTAAATGTTTCAGATGTGGAGGCATTGGACACTTTGCTACCAAATGTCCTTTCAATGACAAAAACAAAGGTGAAGAAACTCAGCATCAAGAAAGAGGAGAATGGAGGAAGAAATCAAATTTCAGAAAAGGTAAGTTTAATAAGAAAAGCTTTATCTCCCAAAATGTAGAATCTTCAGAGGACAGTTCCAGTGAAGACTCTGAAGAAGGAACAAGTGAGGCTCTTTTTATGGCGTTTGAAATAGACGAATCAGAGAACATAGAGGGGATGAACTCTGAAGTTGAAGAAGTTGAGGCTGAAGTTGATTTAGAGGGTGAGCTAGTGTATGCTCTTACGGAATGGGAATCGGAGAAAAAGAAGAATGAAAAACTGACAAGGAAACTTAAGGATGCAAACGACATTATTGCCAGTTTAAAAACACAGACTGAAGAATACAAGAAAATGTCTGAAGATCTGGAAATACGAGGTTTCTATGAAGATAGACCACTGCTGCAAATTGGAAGAAGAAAATGTGAGTCTCCGAATACAAATACAAGAAGCTGGATCGAAAAATCAAGCTGTCATCTAAAACGTGAAGAAAGCTCGATGAAGCTGGACAAAATTACGAGCGATCAAAGATCCACGAGGCATCAAATTTGGTCTCGGCTTTACTAAAGGAGAATCATCAAGCTGAACCAAAAACAAGCAATGTTGAAAGTGAAAAGAACAAAGACAAGAAGCAGGTTGTGGAAAGTAAAGCAGATCGAGGCAAAAGAAAGATATAATGCCGGACCTGAAATGACGGTGACAATGATGGCTTTACTAAGGTCACACATCAAAAGAATAGAAGATCCAAGGCTCCAGCAACAACCTGGCCAAGACCATCTTTCAGGTTTACTCATTATTTCTATGGTTTTTGTTTTAAATGTAATAATTATGGGCATAAAATTGCTGACTGCAAATACAATATAGGTCCAAGAAGTTTCACTAGTAGAAATGTGTTTGCTCCTTTAATGAATTATGCAGTAGAGTGCTTTAAGTGTCACAACTTTGGGCATATTGCCAGAAATTGCCGTAGTATGTCTGTTTCATTTCAACCTCAGAAAAGAAGAACTCAACCATATAAGGCAAAACACAATAGTAGTTCTTCTGAAGGATATATGCAAAATTCTGAAAAGGGAAAATCTCAGCTAGAACCCAACAACATAGTTAAGACAGAATGGAAACAAAAGAAACAGCTCAGGAAAGAACAGGAATCCTTAATAGTGCAAACTGCTTTTAGAGCTCAGAATAAATATGTACAGTGGATTCTTGATAGTGGCTGCTCAAGTCATATGACAGGTGATAGACAAAAATTTGAAAATCTTCAAAAATATGAGGGTGGTTATGTGAAGTTCGGCAATAATGATGGAGCCAAAATAATAGGTAAAGGATCGGTCAAAATAAGTGAAGGGAAAATCAAGTCAGAAGAAGTTCTATATGTGGATGGTCTGAAACATAACCTGTTAAGTGTGAGTCAGATATGTGACAAAGGACATGAAGTGGTGTTCAAGAAGCGGGGGTTGTGAAGTCGAGAAAAACAAAGAACGGGAAATTAATAGCAACCGGCTCAAGGACGTCTGGCAATCTGTACACACTATCAGAATTTTTAGAAGGTATGTGTTTCATGGGACAAGAAGAAGAGAACTGGTTGTGGCATAAGAGGCTTGGACACATAAGTTTTGATAATCTGGTAAGAGTTAGCGCTAAACAAGCAGTGAGAGATATTCCAATCATTAAAAAACCTACAAATAGTATGTGTGCTTCATGTCAGAAGGGTAAACAGACCAGAGTTTCATTTAAAACAAAAGAACATCACACTAGCAGGCCTTTGGAACTTATTCACACAGACTTATGCGGACCCATGAGGACTCAAAGCATAAACGGCGACAAGTACTTTATGTTGTGCATTGATGATTTTTCCAGAATGACTTGGATATTCTTCTTAAAAGATAAATCAGAAGCCTTTGAAATGTTCAGAACTTTCAGACAGCTGGTAGAGAATGAAACAGGGAAAAGGATTAAATGCTTGCGGTCAGACAGAGGAGGAGAATTTATTTCGAATGAATTTTTAGAATACTATGAAAAATATGGCATCAGGAGACAATATTCAGCGACCAGAACTCCTCAACAGAATGGTGTAGCGAGAGAGGAAAAATAGAACAATTCAGGAAATGGCACGCACCATGCTGGCAGAAAGCAAAATAGCAGATAGATTCTGGAAAGAAGCAGTTCACACAACAGTATACATTCAGAACAGGTATATGTTAAGAACTCATGAATGCAAAACTCCGTATGAGCTGTGGTTTGGTAGGAAAGCAACAGCAAAACATCTCAAAGTATTTGGCTGCAAGTGCTACATCAGAAAAATAGATGACAATCTTGGAAAGTTTGAAGATAGAGCAGATGAAGGTGTGTTTGTTGGTTATTCTCCACACAGCAAAGCTTACAAATGCTACAACAAGAGACTCAAGAAAATTGTGGACAGTGCAGACGTTAAATTCGATGAAGGGAGGAAACAAATAGTTAATTTTCAAGAAAACTATCCAATCTACGAAGAAGTCATTGAAGGAGATGAAGTACATGACATAGAAAATACATATACGGTTGATGCAGATAACTTATCGGATGGCTCAGAGGTACAAGAAAACAGAAAATTTAGAATGGGCAATTGGCAGAAAAATCATCCTAGAAACCAAATAATTGGAGATCCCACAGTTGGCATTCAGACAAGAAAGAAAGTAATAAGTAATTACTCTCTTTTATCCAGCATTGAGCCCAAAAACATAGATGAAGCAAGCAAAGATGACAAGTTGGATGAAGGCAATAAATGAAGAGTTAGATCAGATTGAAAAGAACAGAACTTGGGAGTTAGTACCTAGACCTGCAAACAAGAATGTAATCGGCACTAAATGGATATTTCGCAACAAGTTAAATGAAAACGGTCAGGTCATTAGAAATAAAGCAAGGCTGGTTTGCAAAGGCTATGCACAGGTCGAAGGGATTGACTTTGAAGAGACTTTCGCACCAGTAGCTAGATTAGAAGCTATTAGGATGTTTTTGGCACTAGCGAGTTTACAAGAACTTCAGAGTTTATCAGATGGATGTTAAATCTGCATTTTTAAATGGGAAACTTGAAGAAGAAGTCTATATTGAACAACCAGATGGCTTTCAAATCAGTGAAGATCCTAACCTTGTCTGCAGATTAAAGAAGGCACTGTATGGATTAAAACAAGCACCACGGGCATGGTATGCTAGGCTAGATAATTATCTCTCTCAACGGGGATTCAAGAAAGGTTTAGTGGACAACAATCTGTATGTGAAAACAGAAGATGGGCATCTCATTGTTCTTGTTGTCTATGTGGATGACATCATATTTGGTAGCAACAAAGATGAATCTTGTAAAGACCTAGCAAACAAGATGCGGAATGAATTTGAACTGTCAATGATTGGTGAACTGTCTTATTTTTTGGGACTACAGGTTAATCAGAATGAGAAAGGTATATTCATTTCCCAAATCAAATATGTGAAAGAGATGTTAAAGAAGTTCACTATGGAGGATAGTAAGCCAATCAGTACTCCCATGACAACAGGCTGTAAGTTAAGTAAAGAAGACAAATCTCCACCTGTAGATCAAACCATGTATAGATCAATGATAGGAAGCTTACTATATTTAGCTGCAACCGGACACGATATTTTGCGGGCGAGTGTGCATGGTAGCCAGATTTCAGGCCGGTCCCAAAGAGACTCATGTAACGACGGTTAAAAGGATTTTTCGGTATCTCAAAGGCACCATGGAGTATGGATTGTGGTATCCAAGAGGCAAATATTTCACTCTTATATCATATTCGAGATGCAGATTGGGCTGGATGTGTTGATGACAGGGAAGAGTACCGGTGGAGGAGCATTCTATTTGGGGGACAGATTGGTTGCATGGCACGGTAAGAAGCAAGAGTCGGTGTCTTTATCTACGAGTCGAGGCGAGTATATTGCGGCGGCAACATGTTGCACACAAGTTTTGTGGATGAAACAGGACCTTGAAAGATCTTGGTATTAATTTTAGTGAACCAATATCAGTAAAGTGTGACAACACCAGTGCAATCAACATTTCTAAGAATCCAGTAATGCACTCACGGACAAAGCATATTGCTATAAGGTATCATTTCTTGAAAGACAAAGTTGCGAGAAGGAGAAGTCAGATTGGACTATGTCCCAACTACAGAACAGGTAGTAGACATTTTTACAAAACCTTTGCCCAAGGAAGTATTTGAGTATCTTCGAAGCAAATTAGGAGTAGTCACACTTCCTAAGAAGTGACTAGCTACAGGGATCACCTTCTCAGGGGGAGCACTTGAGTGTTTGAGGATGGACTCAGGGGAGTCAAATTGTGCTTGAGAAGTGTGAGGATGGACTCGGGGGAGTCAAACTATGCCTGAGAAGATTGAGGATGGACACGGGGAGAGTCTGCAGCGACCCTTTGGTATTATTGACAAAGGGGGAGAAGAGTTACAAAAATGTATACGAGTGTTGCCAACAATTCCAAAGGGGAGATTGTTGAGCAAGAAGGATTGTCATTGTTGTCAACACGAGCGATCAGATCCAAGGATGCGGTGGATAACAGACTTGAAATGGGTTTTTCTTAAAACCCAAGTTGGCTCTTCGTTTTGTTGAAAAAGATGCCCCGGTGTTGAAGATATTTAATTTTAAATATTTAGTTTAAATTTTTATTTTATTAAAAATTTAAATTAGAATATTAAATTAAATTAAAAAGGGCCGACGTGTTACTATTTCGCGGCAATAAGCTACTAGAAGGTAACGAAGGTGGAGAAGAGTTTGAGGCCGACAAAGTTAAATCTGGGCCGACGGATTTTAGGGTTTGGCAGCTGACAAATTCTAGGGTTTCTCGGTCAACGTTCTTCTAGGGTTTGCCTCTAAAATTTCTTCTATAAAAGCAAGGGTTCTTCGAGTTTAAAAGGTGGAGCGTGATGTGATATATGTGTATGAAGTTCGGGTGCAGCAGTGTGAGTGGTGCGAAGAGAAGATAAGAACGCGGTATGCAGAAGTCGTGTTTCGAGTGTGAAATGACAGTGTGCTGGCTGTAGAAGTGATATTTCTGTGAAGTTGCGGCGAGAGAACGCGGAGAGATATAGAGGAGTGGTTGAAAAAGTGCGAATCATTTTTCACGGCGACGATCGAATGCCGACAAGCGACGAGATCGCAAAAAAATAGCAGATCGTGATAATTGAGGTGAAAGTTTACATTCTGCAATTTTTATTATTATCTTCAAGTTGTAGCTTGAAAAAGGGGTTGGTGCCTCTTTCCAGTTGGTGCTGGAAAAATTGGAGTTGGTGCTCCATTCTATTGTAGTAGATAAAACTTAGGGGTTGGTGCCTCTTACCAGTTGGTTTTGGTGAATGATTATGTAAAGTTGGAGCTTTGCATTTGACTGGATTTGGATGGTAGTCCAAGCAGTCCTTTTTGAGGAGTAGCCACATCGGTGAACCTCGTTAAAATGTCGTGTTATGTGTGATGCTCTTAGTACTTTTATTATTTCTATTTTAATCTGTTGTTGTTTATTTAAAAGTCTAAATTGCTTTTAAGTTTTTAAAGAACACACTGATTCACCCCCCCTCTCAGTGTCATTGTGATTATAACAGGAGCAAGAATCAAGGAGTGGATTGATGACAAACTAGATGTAGACATGAAAAATTGACTTATTTCCATTAGTTTTCCTCCTAGAAAACTAAGATAATTTTTAAGCTTAATTTTACCTAAACAAATGCCCTCCAAATTTCCAAAACCTACACCATTGATACGGTTTCTTGAAATAAGACAATCAGACACTATTGTAGCTGGATATAGGGATGACTTACATTGTAATTTCCATCAAGTATATGGACATTATAAAAATTCTTGTAAAATGTTTAAGCATGTGATACAAGAATTGATTGACAAAGGAAAAATGGAAGTTCAACAATTTCCTACAAACAATAATACTCAAAATAATACCCAAAAATAAAAAATCAAAATACAAATAAGAACCTAGATATATTTCAACATCCCTTACATAAGCATGGTAAAAAAGCAGTAAACCAAGTAGATCATCACAATGTTCCTCATCCAACTCGATATATGGGTACCATTAGTAGATTTTTACCACAATAAGATTTACAAACATCTTATATACCTACTTTATCTATGGTTACAACTATACCAATACAATATTCTTAGTCATCTTTAGAAGATACTAAAAGCAATACAAAAAGTGAAACAAAAAGTGAACTAGAGATTGCCTCAAATAGTTCTGAGTATGAATCAGATCAAGTTACTCATATTATAGATTTATTAGTTCCAGAAGAACCATTCCCTATAAGAGTGACTACTTGACCATCATCTCAACAAATTCTTACAAATCAACAAGCAAAAAGTGCTAGATCTCATTTTAATTAGTGATACAATAATAATATTGTAGGTACAATTGGAGCTATCACTAGACAACAAACTCAAAATAAAAATTCTCAATCACAAACTCAAATAATGAATAAAAAATCACCACCACATTCTTCTCTACAAAATATTTATCCACCTCAACCTCTTCACAATAGTGGTATTATTCCCACTAAATATTCATGTCAAACTATTCAATCCACATGTAATTATTATTTATTATCATTGCAATCACAACCACTTCAACCTTCTTCTTTCAACACAATATATTCATCTCAACAAGGAAATACTTCTTCTAATCCGACCATGCAATTACATCATACATCACAATCTGCTCATCATCATTCTGTAGACACCTAAAATGTGTCATGTCGATGGTGACTACTCATATGGACATGCTACAAGACCATATTGAGGATCTTGGACAAACTCCAAGATAGAGTAGTGGTTCTAACCACTCAATTTGGGATCCCTAGCCTAATCAGTCTGAACCATGGCTGAGACCTACGATTTACAGTCTAGACCATAGTTGTAACCTATGATCTTAACTGAAGTTTAGTTGGCCTTCATCCAAGCCAAATCGGTTTGAACGACCATTTATTCTAGAAGAAGGCGTTTAAAGGATGGAAGCTTCCACTCCAACTGTCTTAACCACCCCTTCTTGATATTGGCTTCCCCATGAAGCCACCCCTAGCCCTTGGGTAGTCCTATAAGTACCCCTTCAAATTAGGGAAAATATAAGAAGTAAACATTGGAGATTAGAGCTGTTAAGCCCTGTTGAATTGTGAACTCACTTGAGTGCACTAAGAGAGATATTTGTTGCTATCACTTTGCCAACTCAACCATCATGAAAATTGTGCCATGGATGCCCTAGGGAGCTAGAGAGCCAAGAAACACTAATTTGGTCAAATGGAGGCCCTATTCAATGATTCAACCACCAAACCTATCAGAAGGACACCGAAGGCAATCCTTGAACATCAATTAGACAAGGAGGTTAAGCCCACTACCCTTGATTTTGAGGGTAAACTCACTTGAGTGCTAACTGCGGCTTTTAGCTGTGGTTTATAGTGCAAACCACACATCAGTGCTATAGTTTGCAATAGAGGTATCACCACCTTACTTTTCTCATTCATACCCATCTATTTAGACTAGATTAGTCATTTGCATGGTTAAATTGTAGTTTTAGAGACTTCTGATCGATAGAATAGTGTTTTTATGAACTTGTCTTCATCATGCTAGTTTAGACATTAATGATTTCTTTTCTTGTTATAATAATTCATTTCAAGCAATTGATTCCATAGATTGATAGTTGTGCTCTTCATTTACGTATTTCCATCAATCTTGATATTATTTGCATATGTTTAGCATAGTATATGCATTTTCTTGATTTGATGTTATTATGCTATTTTCATGTTATTTTTCTTTAAAGGGCCTCATCATGAGAGGCTTCCTATGCTTTTGATATTCTTGTGTTGTTTCTTGATTGTAGAAAATAGGTTATTAAGGAGCTACAACCATTAATTTCCTTCCTTAACACGAAGAAGAGGGTTCACTCCACCCTAGAGCAGTTCGTGTTACCTTAAGGGCTTGATAGTGCATTTCACCCCATAGGGAGATTGAAATAATTGTAATTGCGTATCAAAATAGAGTATCCCTAAGAGGGAATTATTTGTAATCAGACACTCATTGATTTTAATGGAATAATAGAGGCATTTCTTGTAATTTCTGTGTTTCATCCATTTATGTGTTTGAATATCAATTTTACTTGTTTATGCAATTACAACATTTCAGGTGCAGACCTTTTTTGTCGTACAATAGGTGATCACGGTGGAACTCCATAATTCATGCGATATAACTACTATTTCTTGGTTTTGGGAATTGCAGGTACAGACTGTAGCTATCAGATGTGGGCCAAAAATTGAATCGTAGGTTCAAAATGTAGTTTATAGTGCAGACCATAGACCAGACCTGCGGTTTACACCTGACTACATAGATAGCAAAAATTAGAGTGAAGATCAACTTAGGACCTGAGGTAGGCCCTATTTTCCACTCTTTATTCTATTTTTACTCTCTATGTTTTTACAAAATATTTATATTGATATGCAATTAGGAAAATCAAACTAAGAAAAAGGAAATCAATCATGTCCTAGTTCATTTCAATTTGCATTTGTAGAAAGGAACTGCTAGGAACAACGGATATTTGATTGCAATCCACCCTAGAATATAGTGTGCTTGATAGAATTTGTGTGTTTGGTTTGCATGTTGAGGCCCAAGTAGTGGTTGTTACCATCGTAATGTGCATTGTCTCAAAGAGCATCTAGAATAGCTTGCATTTTTTGAATTTGAAATGTTCTTTCATTTGCATAGCATATAGAAAATGAGCATGTGTGCTATATGATGCATTTCTTTTATGTATAATTAAACGAACCACACACACCACTTGGCACTTAAAAAATAGTGATTTGGGCTTGAAATCCAACCACTAGTAGGGATCAACAACGATGGGCATCATTTCCATCTGCTGGCCCAAATCCTATGAACCTTTGTTATTAGACAAATACTGGATCCAAGAACATTTTGTACCCTAGAAAATTTGCATGTATTCTCTTCGGAGGGTATAACACTGACTAGGGGAAAATGGGTGAGGATCTAGGAGGACATGTGCTCCTTATTCGGGTGTGGACCTTCATTACCACACACGAGGGATTTATGCAACTTGGAGTTCATAACCAAGTTGTCGAGCTACGAGCGTATAGGTGAAAGCCATTAAAATGATAATAAAATACAACAAGTTTTGCAAAAAATGATAAGAGTTTCTACACTGATAGAACAAATCATTGAAACACATCAAATAGTTTAGGGCTCACTTTCAAAATTTAATACGAGATAATCATCATTGTATACCTTATTTTCTTAATAATAAAAGATACATCTAGACACTAGGTACATAATGGTGGATACACAAGGTGGTCAACAAAGGTCTAAACTTGATGCCAATGATCAAACCCTAACCAATTCACAGTAGCACGTGTCAATTCCTCACCCACATGAGCGAACCGAACATCGTTTGACAAGCATTAGAGGAGATAATTCGACATGAGGGGAGCCCATTGAGCATACCCTAGATAGAGGAGTTTTAGTACACTCCTATAGGCATAGGAGAGAATAGGGAGTCTCTCAACATGAGGTTGCTCCACTTGAAAACCATTATCGAGACCGTTGTGCATGCACATCCATAGGATTGGCAAAAGAGTTTATTGTGTAGGGAACCAGGTTGGTGCCCCTACATACTAAGTCCACAGGAGGATCCATACCTCTACCTTATGAGTATAGAATGACTAGATATCTACCCATTCAAGGGGAGGTAGATAGGCTCACTTTCGAGCATAGGTCTACCCATACTCCCAAGCGTGGCCCACCATGCAAGATAACCATTGATATATTAAATGTGGGAGATAATGGCACACCATTGCATGAGTGATGGTGGTCTAGATAGTTAGAGGGTCTAGGTAATGTTTTAGAGTAGATAGGCTACAAGCCTTTAGCTTCATCCATTTGTACCATGAGTGAGCATAGCAGGAGCGTTGTCAAGACTACTAGAGAGCATGGTGAGGTTTCTAAGCACCCCCATGTCACACACCCACTATCTACGCATGGTGTTTCACAATATATGATATAGTAGGATGCCAATGCTATCTTCACAAACAAAGGCAAAGGTGTAGCACATCAGCCTTATGGGTATAGAACCCATAAGGTCACTCTTATAGAGTAGGGATATGTTAGGACCCTCCTCCTAACATACTAATAAGCTATTAATTATAATTATTTAAGTACTATCATGTCCTTTCATACTCACACCTTTTGGATAGATATAATTAGGCCATTAGAGAGATGTCTCTAAGGCATCCAAGAACATATTATTTATTTCTATTGTGGGTTCTACCTTACAATCAAAAGTGATTTAGTATAAAAGTGATTATTTCTTCCTTTTTTTTGCATTATAACCACATTTCACTGTTTAGTTTCCTAACATTTGGATCAGAGCCATTACCAAGCAGGAGTTTATCAAACAATTTTTTTGGACACCAAGCCTCGATTTTTCTTCCATATCCAGCATCTGCATTAAATTTCTCATCGCTCCTACCAAAATAGAGTCTTTACGCACTGCCTTCTACTATTTTCACCCTCCACAACATCAAAAAAAAGTGAACTAAAATCATTGCAGTCAATGAACATCACCGATGAAGGCAGACCACACAAAAAACTCGAAGGAATTCAGCACACACTGGTTAAAACCCATCCACCATCGAGCATCAAAAAATAAAACACCAAAAAAAAAATAAACCAGTTTTGCAGTGGACAACATTGACAATAAGGAGAAATCGAATGTAGCAGGAGGCATAAGCATTTTTTTTCAATTTTGCAAATTTTTTCAAAATTTTGCAAAAACAAAACAAATATTGGCAAAAATAGTTGTTGCAAAAACTAATCCTTACAAATATCAAACTACTTGTAAATCACAATCACACCTTAAATGGCTGAGGGAAGGCAATCTCAAGATACATCAAAGGAGATTGTGAAAGAAGTATCAAAAGAAGTGGCAAAGGATATTGCGAAAGAGGTCTCGAAAGAGGTTTCAAAGGAAATGAAAGAAGTAATACAAGGAATGGTGTTTTGGAAGGATAATTTAGAGGATAAGATCACTGCCAAAATAGTAGACCTAACTATGAGCATCAACAACTCTAATACGGAGATATCCACTAGGTTGGATGCTACAACCCACTCCATGGACTTGGTACAACAAAATTTGATGTTAATGCATAGCGAACAACAAAACACGACTCCACTGTAACAACCGTTAATAGGGGGACCGCATACATCAATCCTTCCTCGTACCACAAAGCTAGATTTTCCAAAATTTAATGGAGGTGACCCCACAAATTGGATATATAGGATCGATAAATATTTTGCCTTATATCAAATTCTAGAAATTCAGAAAGTTTGTATTGCATCATTTCACTTAGAACAAATTGCTACACAATGGTACCAATGGTATGAAAAAACAAAAGGTCCTCCCACATGGGCTAAATTCACAAAGAACTTAATGTTGCGATTTGGTCCTACCAAATTTGAAGACTTTACAGGAGCCCTCACCAAACTTCACCAAACATCCATCGTAAGGGAATACCAAGTGCAATTCAAGAAGTTGGCGAACCTCACATTAGGGCTTGATGCATCATTTTTCCAAAGTTGCTTCATCAATGGCTTAAAATAAGACATTTGAATGGAAGTACAAATACAAAACCCTATTTATATGATGCATGTCATGGCATTAGCACAAATGATAGAAGATAAGAACAATAACCAAAGGTGAATAGGAAGAGTTTTCACAGGGAAACCACCAAACACCTACACCAACCAAAAACTGAATAAAGTCATGCCAATCAAATGAATTAGCCAAGAGGAAATTAAATAAAGATGATAAAAGGGCCTCTGTTTCCATTACGACAAAAAATTTACACCCAAACACAAATGCATTTCACCAAAATTATATATTTTGGACATAATTGATTGCACCCCCAAAGAAGAGGATGACATCGAAGTTGAAGTAATAATGGATGTTGGAGAAGAAAATCAAGAGGATAAAATAGAAATATCCTTTAATGCACTAGCAAGGTATTCGACCCCACAAACAATGAAGGTAAAAGGGTATTTTAAGAAACAAAACCCTATTGTGCTCTTAGAATCTGGTAGCACTCATAATTTTATAGACCCTAGTTTGGCCAAACAAGCTAATTGCTTTATATGCCCCTACAATAACTTCGAAGTCATGATTGGTAATGGTAGAAAAATTGCATGCAAAGGCAAATGCAGGAATATCAAACTCACTATGGGAGGGTATAACATGAAAGCAGATATGTATGTACTACCATTAGGAGGATGTGACATTGTTTTGGGAGTACAATGGCTACGAACGCTAAAAACTTCAATGGGACTTTGAAGAATTATGGATGCAATTTATAAAAAACAACCAAACTTACACAATTCAAGGTTTAAAAATGGGTCCCACATAAATTTTAAGTTCCCTTAGAATGTAAAATATTCTTCGCAAAGGAGGAAGAGGCATGGTTGCCCAACTATTTTCTTTACAAACCACTAACAAAGAACAACAAGAGGCACCAAAATTAATAAAACTCCTAGAGAAACATGATAAAATATTTAAATAACCAAAGGGATTACCTCCACAACGAAGCCATGATCATGCTATCCAATTACTTCTAGGACACCAACCTCCTAATATTAGACCTTACCGATATCCATACTTACAAAAGACAAAAATAGAAAAATTAGTACAAGACCTACTAAAGGCAAGGGTCATTTGACCTAGTAGAAGTCCCTACTCTTTTCCAGTCATACTAGTAAGAAAAAAGGATGGATCATGGCACCTATGTGTGGATTTTCATGCCCTCAAAAAAATAATGATCAAAGACAAATTTCCTATTCTAGTAATCGATGAATTACTCGATGAACTTAATGGAGCCGCATATTTTTCTAAACTCGATTTAAGATCTGGCTACCACCAAATTCGAGTTAAGGAAAGTGATATACACAAAATGACTTTTCACACTCACGAGGGACATTATGATTTTTTGGTGATTCCATTTGGTCTCACCAACGCTCTGTCCACATTTCAAAGTCTTATGAACAAGGTATTTTTTCCTTTCCTTCAAAAATTTATTTTAGTTTTCTTTGACGATATTTTGATTTACAACAAGACTTGGGAAGAGCACTTAAATCATATAGAGCAAGCACTCAAGATATTGGAGGAAAATCAATTATACACAAAGATATCAAAATGTTCCTTTGGCCAACAAGAAATTGAATACCTCGGACATATTATCTCCAAGGAAGGATTTAAAGTAGATCCTCATAAAATTGAAGATGTGGAAAATTGGCCGATTCCAAAAACACTAAAAGGGTTGCGTGGGTTCTTAGGATTAACATGCTATTATCAAAAAATTGTCAAGGATTATGGCAAAATAGTAGCACCCTTAATGACATTACTTAAGAATAATGCCTTCTTATGGTCTCCACAAGCTAATGAAGCATTCATGACCTTAAAAAATGCCATGTGTACCACTCCTGTCCTAGCCATGCCATATTTTTCCTAACCATTTATTATTGAAAGTGACGCTTCAGGAGTAGGAATGGGAGTCGTGCTCATGCAAAATGAAAGACCCTTAGCCTTCACTAGTAAGGCATTTTCAAAAAATAATTTAGCACGTTCCACATATGAAAAATAAATATTAGCTATTGTCCATGCTATCCAACATTGGAAACTATACCTTATTGGAAAATATTTCATTATCCGCACCGATCACCACAACCTAAAATACCTTTTGGAACAACGAATAACCACCCTAGAACAACAAAAATGGGTGACAAAACTATTAGGCTATGATTATGAAATCATATACAAAAAAGGGAAAGATAACATGGTTGTGGATGCACTTTCCAAAAATTTCAAGGAAAATCCCCAATTATATGTTCTTTCCTGCCCTATCCCTAAATGGATCAAATAAGTCAAGGAAGAATGGTATGTGGACCCTACCACACATACCATAATTCAACACCTCCAACAAAACCCCTTGAGCAAACCTCACTATTCTTGGCAAGATAACATACTCCGTTATAAAGAAAGTCTTGTCCTCTCACCCACATCCTCTTATCGTACAAAAATTCTACATGAGCTACATGCTACACCTACTGCAAGACACTTTGGATTCCTCAAAACCTACAAAATAGTGACTAAATCATTTTATTGGATAGGGATGAAAAATGATATCAAGATATTCGTCAATGAGTGCAAAACATGCCAAAGAAATAAAGGCAAAATAGTGGCAACACCGGGCCTTCTTCAACCCCTCCCCATACCAACAAAAACATGGGTGGATATTTCAATGGATTTCATTGAAGGCCTTCCAAAATTGGTAGGAAAACAACCATCCTAGTGGTGGTATATCGTTTATCAAAATACGCCCACTTTTTTCCACTAGCTCACCCCTATACCGCTAGTACTATTGCCCAAATTTTCTTGGATAATATCTTTAAGTTACATGGTATACATTCAACTATAGTTAGTGATCGTGATCCCACTTTCACTAGTAAATTTTGGAAAGAATTATTTAAACTCCAAGGTACTCAACTTCGGATGAGCTCCGCTCACCATCCCCAGATAGATGGCCAAACTGAAGTTGTTAATAAATGCTTAGAAAGTTATCTTTGATGTTTCATTTCCACAAAACCCCTCCACTGGGTTAAATGGCTTCCACTAGTTGAATGGTGGTATAATACTACATATCACACAACCATAAAAATGACACCTTTTGAAGCACTATATGGCCAAGCACCTCCATACCTAACCACTTATATTCCCAAAAATACAAAGGTGCCCGTTGTAGAGAGGAAGCTTGTTACTCGAGAAAATATTATTTGAACTTTGAAAGACAATCTACACATCGTCGAACACCGCATGAAGCAACAGGCGGACCAACATCAAATCGAGCAAGTTTTTCAAGAAGGGGATATGGTATTTCTTCACCTTCAACCATATCATCAGACTTATTTAAAAATAAAGGGGTCTCAAAAGTTAGCACCTAAATTTTATGGCCCCTATAAAGTTCTACAGCGTATTGGACCAGTCGCATATAAGCTAGAGCTACCTGAATCCTCCAAAATCCATCTGGTATTCCATGTTTCTTGTCTTAAAGTTGTAGTAGGCACTCACATCACTACTCAAACTCAACTTCCAAAGTTTATCGACAATGGGGCCCTCATGGTTGAACCAGAAGCTATCTTAGATCATCGCATGTGCCACCTTCACAATCGCACCATCACCAAAGTATTGATTCAGTGGAAAGGTCTACCTTCAAAAGATGCTATGTGGGAGACCCTCCATCACATTCAACAATAATTTCCGTAATTTCAACTTTGAGGACAAAGTTTTTTTAAGGAGGGTGGCATGTTAGGACCCTCCTCCTAACATACTAATAAGCTATTAATTATAATTATTTAAGGACTGTCATGTCCTTTCATACTCACACCTTTTGGATAGATATAATTAGGCCATTAGAGAGATGTCTCTAAGGCATCCAAGAATATATTATTTATTTCTATTGTGGGTTTTACCTTACAATTAAAAGTGATTCAATATAAAAATGATTGTTTCTTCCTTTTTTCTACATTATAACCACATTTCACTATTTACTTTCCTAACAGGATACTAAAGGCCTCCCACAACCGATCAGATCGATAGATCACATAGATTGGTATTGGAGAAGAAATGCCAACTCCTCCAAGATCAATTGGAGGATGCTTGCCTAAAGAGGCAACACATTGAGGATGAAAATATTCAAGCACAAAGTCTCCTTAGACAAAGGCCATATGAGCAAAGCATGCATGAAGAGTGTATCCTTGCCCAGAAGGAGCGCGTGGAGTTGGAGGATAGGTTAGCTAGGGCTAGCCTATATCCTCATGATGCGCATAGAGAGTGTGTATATAGGAAGGCTTTGTTGCAAGCCGATATGCATCGAGAGCATAGAGATGCTCATACTCATGCTAGTTCCAAACTGAGGGAGCGACCATCACCACTCAATGATCAGAGGCAGAGGAAACATGAAGAAGAATAGGGAGACAGATACGAGCAAGAGTATCCTAAGAGATCCTAAGTTAAAGAGGAGGAAGAGCAATGCCCTCTAGATCGTACGAGGAAGAAAATACCTCCTAAGCCACCTCCACGTCAACTTAGGGAGGAGGAATTTCTATCTTTAGAGGCCTATAAGGCCTTAGCCGAGAAGGTCAAAGCCATCGAGAAACAAGGCATGACTATTCTGCAAGAACCCTGATGTTCTTATGTAAATTTGATAAATAATTTAATATAAAATGTAATCATAGGCCACTTAAAGGGGGCTCCCTTGTAATCACTTTGCCACTATAGGGGACTCCCTCCTTGCCACTTATAGGGGGCTCCCTCCTTAGAATCTATGCTTCTTATTCTTCTTCTTGGATGATTTGTGTGAATGGCCAACCTAATATATATCTACCCTAAAGCTATGTTGGTGAAGAGACATGATGCTTCATGTTATGAAGAGACGTGATGGTTCACGTTATGAAGAGACATGATGATTCACGTATGAAGAGTTACGATGGTTCACTTTATGGGTTAATAATATAATAATTAAATGATTAATAATACTAACTAATACTAACTAATACTAACTAATACTGTTAGTATGGAGGATCCTAACATGCCACCCTCCTTAAAAAGATCTTTGTCCTCAAAGCTCAAAGTGAGGAGCTTTGTCCTTTGTTTTCCAAGAAGGATTTGTGTAAGTTCTTGGACTCTTTTAATGTCATCCTTCCATAGGTAGGGATATCGAGAAGGATGAAGCATTAGCGTGGGGTTGCCAAAAAAATTAGTAAATGTGTGATGATGAGGGAAGGACAACCCTTGGGGTTCTTTAAATGCCTTAAAATGATGCATAAAAAGAGGTGGTAAAACTTCTACATTCTCCTGTTGTTCCCTGGGAAAGGCAATGGAGGAGTGTACAATTATCTTTATGCCTTATTTATAATAGGTTTGACCCTGTGGCGATAACTCACTATTGGAGAGAAAATTGAGTGTAGTTCTTGTAGAGTGCATGTTTGGCCATAATGAGTCACTTCAGGAATGTCTACCTCATCCTTACATGATGCATCGATCACTTCTAGCATATCAACCTCATTATATTTATTATTGTGAGTAGGTGTGCTAGGAACTTCAAACACAACTACGTCATCTTCACATTTTAGAGATTGACAAGGATCAACTTCCTTAAATAAATACAATGTTAGTGTAGCGCATTTATGACGGGGTCCAAATTGCTCATCACAAGTATCACAGAGGCCTTTTGCTCATCGTTCCTTCATCTCCTCAAAGCTGATATGCCTAATTGCTAAATTTCATTTAGGATTGGGGGTGGTGTAAGTGGTTTGTGATTTCCCCATAAGTGGTTTTTTCCATAGGGGTACCAATAAGATCTATTTTACATTTTTCATCAAACAAAAGACCATGACATTGAGGTGTGTTGGAATTTCAAACACATGATGCAAAATATGATTGAAAAATGTGAGCTTGTAGTGCCACACAACCCGTAGGTGCCCGATAATCAAAATATGGGAATTTATAAAAATACTTTATTGAATCATGAGGCGCCTCACAACAACGTTGGCCAAGTCAACCAGGTGTGAGTCAAACCACCTAACCAAGGGTTCGTAGGCATGGTGAATTTTTTCACTAGGGATGGGAGATATGAACAGCTAAATCAACCTCGTGCTCCCATTTAAATACAAGCCATGCCAAATCAACGATCGACACAAAATATTCCGGGCCCACCAACAAGACCGGTGGTAACCATAAGGAGCAGGTTGGTGCAAAAATTGTAGATAACTCCTATGAAGTTGTCAATATATGAGATAATACAGTAGTCCCCTAGGCATAGGGAGAATCTTATGGATATTTTGAGGTCCATTGAAGTACATTCCTAGGATGCGTAGGCATTTACTAATTTTGTGGGGCATGTACAATAGTGTCAAGAATAGATGATCCAAATTTATGATCATGAGATAAGGACAACTTCTACAACCAAGGCTGAAATTCCATTGCACATAATTGCATGTGTTAATCACATGCCATTTAAAAGGGTCTTGATTGATACTGACTCATCGATCAACATAATAATGACCAAGGCATGAAGTCATTTGAAGCTACCTAAATCACACATTGTTCCAACTACATTTACATTGAGAGTGTTTAACGATGCATTATGTTCAACTATTAACACAATTATCTTATCTATGCAGGTAGGCATTAACACCATCTCAGTGATGTGTCATGTGATAGAAGGGGCCATGCAGTACAACATATTACTTGTTAGACCTTGGATTCACGAAATGCGTTGCATCCCTCGATATTGCATCAGTGTGTGAAGTATATTCATGAGGGATGGGTTCACGTAGTGTCATTGGATGAAGAACCATTTAAGTTCGTGAACCTAGCAGATTTTCTTGGGGGTTTCATACTCCCATCAACGTACCTAGATGTTTGGTCATTGTCATCGGTAAAGAGGCCAGGAGGTAAACCAACAATATGTGCTCAACCAATGCCATCTGTGTCACATAGATTAGAGCATACCATTGCTACTTCCCTAAGACCGTCAGCATCAGTTATGCATCAGGATGAAAGGAAGTTGAAGGTGAAAATGGGTGAGAAAGAGGAGTGTAATCCCAAGCCATCCATTGAGGAGATTCCAACTCCTATAGAAGTTGAAGAACCCCAAGACAAAGTTGAGGAGGTGCCTCAACATACCTCACCTACATATTTAATAGGGTCATCCGCAGCGTGGGTGACTGTTCATCTCACCAACATCGGACTAGATGAGTACATAGTGCATAATGTGACCTTCGGGCCAATTTTAAAAATTGCATAGGAGATGGGCTGACCACCTGCCCATCACTATCCAGTTGGATCAATCGTACCTTTGAGTGAACCACCCAATCAAACTAACTTCATCTATGCAGGGTTGGACCAACTTCCAACATGAATTCCCATGGATGAAGATGACGATGAACCGTTCATAGTAAACTTTCATTATCTATCTAACCTGGAGTATGCCATGTGAATCTTTGAGTTATATCATTGGCATGGACATGACCTTGGTATCTTTGAACAAGGATGTAGGACTTCGTTGGAACTACATTATCAGTTAGCCACTAATAAGTTTAGTTTGGGGTTACAGATACGAGGGTAGGATCATTTGCTGGCGGTATCCTTGGATTGTATGTACCTTAGTTTTTCTGATGATGTGGATTTTTATCTATATCATCCTGATCCTCCCAAGTTTTGGAGGTATCATCCAATGATATCTATTTTCACCGCTGAGCTACTCAAAGATCATTATGAAGGGCTCTTTGAGTAGACTATGATAGAACTGAATCCTAGAGATAACCTGGGACACCAAACCCATGATGTAGTTAATGACATGGACATACAAGGGTGCAACACCATTACTATAAGTGATCTCAAATTAGGAGATCTTTATAGTGAATATGGAGTGGATTCTACCTCTGAAATGAGTGGATCAGACTATGATGCAGGCGAGGAATCCTCAAATGATGATCAATCTAGGGATGAAGTTGAAGGTGCTATGTGAGGCCCTAGTATGCGTGTCATTTATTGCCTATTAAATTGATACAAGCTATCAAGGAGATTCTTCCTACTACAAATAATTTTGAGGAAGAAGCAGAGCATGTGTACTTAGAGACATCTATATACAGTATAATTATTCAATTTTTTTGGATACATACAATAGCGATCAAACACTGAGATTCATGGGGTCACATTTTTTGAATCATCCCCCACCTGTGGGGGTGAATGAAGGATTCTATTATGATAGTGATGAATCGGATGAAATGGAGAGAGCCTATTTAGGCCCTCATCACCTGTGTCACCATCAGGTTCCTTACACAATTGAGGACTTATGTAGAGAGATTAATCTTGAGCCTCATCTCAGGGGAATAGCACCAAATTTCAACATGATTTATCACTTGTTGTTTCCTCGTCTATGCACATACATGGAGCTCCTTGAGCCAAATGATCCTATACTACAGGAAATGCATAGGGAGGATCTAGTCATTCATATTTTTCACAAAGAGGATCCATTTGTGTCGGTGCCATTAGAGCTAAATCTCAGGTATGAGAACTACATCGATGATGTAGAGATGTTTCCATATGGTCTTGGAGATCAAGTCCATTCCATAAATATGGTATCCATTGATTTGACCACCCCACTCCATAATCTAGCAGATCCATCCAAACCGTAGTATCTTAATGAAGATGCTATCGACTGGGATCACGCTGATTCACCCATAGAGCCTAAGGATTTCTTTCCTAACGAAGAAATGTTGCAATCTTTCCATTTTGCACCAGGTTGTGATCATGATGTTTATCACGCTAAAAATTCTTCTAATGCAGAACATATAAATCTAGTTGATGACATCCATTTAATCCCTACACCTCACCAGCTTGAGGAGGGGTCACATATGTCAGTAGAGGAAACCTTCGATGTGGATATCGACAAAGATCCCACTAATCCAAAGAAGGTTAAATAGAGTCTCACTCTAGATGAGTGTGACAACATCATCCCTCTATTGAAAGCAAGACCAAATATTTTTTCTTGGACGTACAAGGATATGCCAGGTTTAGACCCAAAATTGGTTACTCATAACCTTTCGCTAGATCTAACGAAGAAGTCGGTCAAAATAAAAGCTTAGAAATATCCACCCAATAGTATCCTTAATGGTGAAAGATGAGCTACATAAGTTGTTGGATGTAGAATTTGTCATTTCCATCGACTATCTAGAATGGGTGTCCAATATGGTACCCATAGGAAAACCAGATGGAAGAATTCATATTTGCACGGATTTTAGAGACCTTAACAAAGCAACACCCAAGGATTCATTTCTATTGCCCAATATTGTTGCTCTTGTATATGCCACTACAGGTCATGATATGCTCTCCCTAATGGATGACTTTTTTGGTTACAATAAAATTTGGATTAAACCTAAAGACCAGCACAAAACCATGTTTACAATGCCATGGGGGACATTTTGCTACAAAGTGATGCCATTTGGTCTTAAAAAAATTGGTGCCACATACTAGCGGGTCATGACATACATTTTTCATGGCTACATGCATAAAATTAGAGAATATTACATTGATGACTTACTAGCTAAGTCATTACTGCATGAAGAGCATGTAGAGGTCCTGAGGAAAGTCTTCAATTTCCTGATAGAGCATAATGTCAGGTTGAATCATAAGAAGTACATATTTGGTGTCACTTGTGGTAAACTCTTAGGATTCATCATCTCTAAATGAGGCATCTAAGTAGACCCAATGAAGTTCAAGGCCATCTTAGAGATACATCCTCCCTCCAATATCAAGGAATTAAGGAGCCTTCAAGGCAAAGTAGCCTCGATAAAGTGATTTATCGCTCAACTATCAGATAAATATCAACCCATGAATCAACTACTACATAAGGGAGTTCCATTCAACTGGGATGAGGACAGTAAGGCAACCTTCACTAAAATAAAGCAATACCTGGCAACAATGCCAGTTCTAGATCCAAGGCCAGATTTTGCCTTTTCTACTATATATATCAGCAACCAAATTTGCATTGGGGATCATGTTAGCCCAAAAGAACATGTAAGAAAAGTAACAAACCATATATTACATTAGTCATACCTTGGTGAGTTACAATCTAGGATATGCATATGTTGAAAAGTTATATTTAGAAGTGGTGTTCGCTACTGGGAAATTGCAACATTACATGCTAAGTCATACGACATATGTTATATCAAAACAAAACCCTTTATGGTATATGATGAGTAAAACATATCATGATACATGTACTACAAAGTGGATCATGCTATTGAGAGAATTCAATATGGAATTCATAAGCCAAAAGTCCATCAAGCGATAGGTCATAACTGATTAGTTAGTAGAGGCACCGCTTTCAAATAGCCAGCCTCTAACCATTGAGATTTTAGATGACATAGTATTTGTCATATCCGAAGCTCCTAAACCTAAAGAACCAAAGAATAATGTTGATATAACTCTGTTCTTCGATGGTTCAAAATACGAGCAAGGAGGCGGTGCTGGAATAGTGTTTTTCATGCTGCAAGGAGCTCTAATGCCCTTTTCATTTAAGTTGGATTTTCTATGCACCAAAAACAATGTTGAGTATGAATCCCTACTGTTGGGCCTTCACATAATTTTTGCCATGAATATCAAGATATTGAACATCTTTGGCGACTCCTTGCTCATAGTAAATCAAGTTAAGGGGTTCTTTTAGTGTCGATGTCTCATGTTGAAAGTCTATAAAGATCTAGTTGCCACATATTTGGCTAAATTTGAATGGTATGACATCGAGGCAATCCCTCGGTCGTTAAACAAGTTTGTAGACACCATGGCATCTTTGGGATCTCTAATCCCTTAGAATCCATCTACGGATTTCACTACCATCCATGTCAAGACACTCTCACATTCGGTAGTAGAGCATGCAACCTATGATAACAAAGAGTTGGTCAATATGATTAGTGTAGAACCAAAATCTTAATGGTTATACAAAGATGAAGACTTTCTTAAGAAGGTACCCTAGGGGTCATTAACCTCTCAGAGTCCTATGGGGAGTGGTATTACCATTTACTACAAGGTTATTCCTGAGTCTGCATTTGCAAAAGTAAATATGCAAGGGGAGCAAGTCATCTTAGTAGTTGAAGCTGAGATTTATCAAAATTAGATGTTGCAAATTAAAGACTTCCTAAAGCTTAGTATGATCCTTGAGGGATTGTTGCATGCCACAAAACACACATTTAAACAAAAAGCAACAAAATATGTCTTAATAGGAGACATTCTATACCGTAGAAGCTACGATGGAGTTCTCCTTCATTATCTAGAGCCCCAAGAGTCATCTTGGGTGATCTCACAAGATCATGATGGTACATGTGGTGGCCATTTCAGCAGCATGGCCATCATCAAGTGCATCCTTTGCATGGGTTATTATTGGCCCACTCTAGAGAAGGATTACAATGCGTACGTCAAGAAATGTGTTAAATATCAGCATCATGCTAATCTTATGCACTTGCCATCATAGGCCTTACATCCCATCAAAGTAGTTTGGCCATTTTATCAGTGGGGATTAGATCTTATAGGCAAGATATCTCCTCCGTCATCGGGCCAATATATATTTATTATCATAGCTACTGAGTATTTTACAAAGTGGGTGGAAGCAATACCCTTAACAATGACAACTGGAGCTCATATAGCAGAGTTTATACTAGAGCATATCATAAGTCATTTTGGGATTCCATCCAAAATAATCTCGGATAATGGAACGTCATTCAAAAATAAAACTATGAGAGCCTTGATGTCTAAGTACAAAATCAAGCATAGTTTTGCAACTCCATACTATCCGTAGGCAAACAGGTAAGCTAAGGCCTCAAATAATACTATGGTAGCCATATTGAAAAAGATGATGAAATAAAACCACAAGGATTGGCACATCCAATTGCCCCTTGCGCTATGGGCTTATAGGACTAGCATTTGAATACCCACTAGGGCAACATCATTTTTACTAGTATATGGTGCTGAGGCCATTATGTTCTTGGAATTGGAAATTCCAACATTGCATATCGCATTGAAAGAGTTCATCGATGATGACACCGCGCAACAAGCTCACCTTGATCAATTGATGCTACTTGATGAACATTGTGTAAATACCTTGGAGCATCTTCATGTTTATCAAGAGTGACTAAAACAAGCTTACAATATCAAATTCCATCAAAGAGACTTTGAAGTTGGGGATCTTGTGCTCAAAGAGAACCAACAAAACTCTAATTTGCCACCCTATCTGAGGGAAAAATTTATGGCTAATTGGCTAGGGCCCTATATCATATCTAAAAATATTGGTCTAGACACCTATCGCTTAACATCGCTAGGAGGTGTTTAAGAGCCTGAACCTCTCAACATCATCCATATTAAGGCATTCTATGCTTAAGAGCATAGTAAAAGGCTCCAAGGGTTCTTAAGAATCATTTGGTCGAGTAAAAGCTCCAAAGGCATCAGTAAGCCCTTTGGTCAACCCAAAAGGCTCTAAGGATTCTCAAAACTGCTTGGTCATGTCAGTCAAAAGCTCTAAGGGTTTGCTTAGAAACCACTCGATCAATCCTAAAAATGCACCAAGGATTTCTGAAAAATCACTTGGTCAACCAAAAGGGCTCTGAGGGTGTGCTTACAACCGCTCGATCATCCCAAAAGGATCCAAACATACTCATAAGTAGTTTGGTCAAGCAAAAAGCTCCAAAGGCCTCTATAAGCCCTTTGGTCAAACCCAAAAGCTCCGAGGGTTTGCTTAAAACCGCTCGGTCATCCTAAAAAGTTCCAAGGGTTCTTAAGAATCACTTGGTCAAGCAAAATTTCCAAAGGCATGTACTTGTCGTTTGGTCAGATATGAGGCTCAAAACTCATAAAAATTATAAAATCAATAAAAAACAAAAAAAAAGTGGTAAAGCATAAAATCCAAAAACATTTGCTTTTGCATTTTGCATATTCATTTGCATTCATACATGCATTCGATGCATTACATTGCATATAGGCATTCGTCATCCATTGTATTCCATAATAGAATGGTTCGTGTTTGTCAGTCTTACAAATGACACCATGTTTGTGTCCAAATCATGCACCTCTACATTTATCATAATCTATTGCATACATACACAACATTTGTTGCTATAAGATACTTAAGTATCCATAAGTTTTTTGATCATTCAACCATACCTAGTGGGTCTCTTAGGTGCCATAGAAATATTGCTTTGCTTTTGTAGATGAGGTCAGTAGTTGGGATAGTGCTTGACATATCAGGATCCCATCACTAAGAAAAACATATAAAATCCTACTAAGATAAGAGAGGATGAAAGTTGTGAAAGCAGTCCTAGGTCTCTAGAGAGATGGGTTTTATTACCTGCTTGTCTTGCAAATAGTTCGGTCTAGAGTGGTGAACCTTGGAAAAAGGATAAGAATTTTCCCTACTCGTACATAGATACATAGTTTAAATCTCAGATCAAAATTCAAAGTTCAAAGTTTAAAACTCAAAGTTCAAATATTAAAATGATATAGTGAATCAAAAGCACTATACCAATCCCTTGCTCAAGAAAAATGAAAATAAACAGTGATTTTTATTACTCAAAGTAAAACATAAAAAAAGATAGTGATTTTTATCACTACATATGAGCAAGTATAAAAAATAGGGTGAGAACTTGAATCCCTGGATTATTCACCATTCAAAAGCCATAGAATGAACCCCGATTACAGCAATGGATTGAAAGAATCCTGTATTCTCTTGAAGTAGTAGTTCTATTGGGTGATACCTAACCACAACAATGGGTTGAAAGAGTCCCGCTTGTGCTTAGAGGGGTAGTCCTGATCAATTTGCAAGATAAGCTAGCTCTAGGTGCCTAGGTTTGTCTAGCATTATAGTCCAATCAAATTTGAAACAAGGATGATACGAACATATGAGGAACCCGATCTCACATATGGGTTGAAAGAGTCTCGATTGACATATGGGGTATGCCTATGATCTATCTAAAAATACTCACATGCACACATAGGGATAATGAATAGTTGGGTCTTTCACGGTAAAAGCCTCGTCCAATAGAAGCCTTGTGTAGTTAGTATGTGACATTTGATAAGTCTAATAGGGTGTTTGAGTCTCATGGAAAACCTCAAAAACAATTATCTAATAGCAACAACATACCAAATATCGCAAGTCATCCAAAAATAAATCATGTCAATCATGAAAAATTCAAAATATCAAATTTAGGATACATCATTACAAGTAAACACAAAGTTTACAGGATATAGGATAGATACCAAATGGATATCAGAAAAGATATTTAGACGGCCACTGACTATATCATGCATATCTAAAAAATGCAAAAGAAATATCAAGTGACATATGATATCAATCATTTCATACCATTTCATATCATTGCATCTCATATATGGGTGTTTAATTGAGTAAATTCTTGTAATGAGGATTTACAATTACATTCATGATTATTATGCATTATGTGGTGTCGTCCATTAGATCGATAAACACATATCACATTAATTTATTATGTTTTAAGTGATTAAGGCATACAGGTTCATTTACATAAATTCATTACCATATAAATAATGCATTACATACATTGCATCAACATATCGAAACATAGGTATAAATTAAATGCATGCAAAGAAAGCAAAATTAAATATGCTTTTAAAGCAAAACATTGCATCAATAAGAATCTATCATCAAAATCGCACATCTAAGCATCTAGATCACTGCATACCATAATAATAAAGTAAATAGCTATCTAGTGCATGTCATCCATACATCACATCATATACCATTAGCATAACATATAAGCATTGCAGCCATGTGCATCACATAAACAAAAAATTAAAAATATAAAAACAAGTACACATCATGAGCCATAAATTATCAAATCATATATATATATATGTGTGTGTGTGTGTGTGTGTGTGTGTGTGTTGTGTGTGTGTGTGTGTGTCTCAAAGTATATCATGAGTACAAAAATATTTGTAGGCTACAATCATGTAGGTCCTCGACCTTACATAAAAAATGATACATATGCAAAATGTAGCTGTGATCATATGGAGCCCTAGATCTGGCATGCTCCCCCTAAACTAGAGCTCTTGCCACCTCCCTCAACCTTGTGACCTGGAGCCTGCTCTACAGTTGGCTCTGATGCCTTCTATGCACCCTTCTGAGGGCCCTGTGTACCACCTAGCCTGAAGAGGCCTAATAAACGAGATACTGGTATGTCTAGGTATCTAGACCTATGACTAGAGGTTGCACCTGTCTCCTTGTGACTCTTGTGTGAGCTACCACCATGCGTGCTGGAGGACCTGTGCATCCTCTCTATCCTATACATCCTCTAGCTAGAGCTCACCATAGATTGTCCTAAAGTCCTAGACCTAGTCCTCTAAGACCTAGTAGCATGTCTATCCTCAAGTACCTCCAAGCCCCACAGTCTGATATAGCCCTCTAGTTGGGAGATGTGAGCTTCCCTTGCATTACATAGGTTATTTCCCTCCTTTATAAGGGAAGTGAACCACTTGACCTCTGCTAAAGGATCACCACCTCCTGACAATGTAATTGATGGAGTAGCTGGAGATACCATAATAATTTGAGAGGGTGGAGGATCTCCCCTTTGAGCCCTGAGTAGATCTCTCTCTATAGTAGCCTCATCCCATCGTGCCAGTACCAAATCACGTGCACTAGTGAGCTTGTGGACCTACATCTCTGCTGCTATAGCTTGCATTGTAAGACTAGTAATCTACTTCTGAGTCTCATCTAGCCTCCTGTATCGATCAGCTAGCTTCACCTCCAGACTGGCAATAGTGGTATCTCGCTCTAGCTACTGAGTTAGATACCTCCCAAGCTGACTCTATAAGTTAGCAACCTGAGCTAGGAGCAACCTCTCTGCACTATCAGGAGGGACCTCACCCTCCTTGAAAACCTCCTAATCTACATCAATATCCATGGTTGGGGTATCCTCTACTGTAGCCTCGACACCCCATCCATCGTCAGTCTGCTGGTGCACCCTACACATGTCTGGGTTAGTCGCCACCTCTGTTTGGTCATCTACCCTACCTAGATGCCCTGATTTGTACCATCATAGCATCGACCACCAAGCATCATATGCTAGGGTGGTCCCAGCCCTATCAAATCTAGACTCCTAGAAGTCATCAACCTCATCTCCTAATGCTATAGGCTAAATCCATGGTAGATGCATCTCCAAGACTAGACATTTGTATGAAAAAGGGATCTCTAGAATGTCCTACACTAGGCCAAACTATCGTAGGACCTAAGAGTATAACTGGTACTCTCTAATATCAAACTTTCGATCGAGTAACCATCTATCTTAGTGAGCCTATCATAGCCACTCGTCAACCTCTGGCCAAGTTGGGCAATCCATGTAGGGGCCACTCAATGTTGTCCAACCCAAGTGATGCAAACTATGTAATGTAGTGCTTGATTATGGCTTGCATGGATCCTACTCCTGAAGCCCTCCTCCTCACAAGGCCAACATGCAACATAGCACTGATGAGCATCATTGATATCTATAATGTGTAGTGGTAGATCTCTAGGATGCTCTATCCTGATGTGTTGCCAACCCTAGATCTGTAGCAGCAAGCTGCAGCTCATCCCATAATGGCTTTGATCAGCAAATTGATATAACTCCCTATATAGCTAGAACAATAGAGTGCTCCCCCAGGTCAATCATAGTGGCTAATCCATGGAGCTCTGAGTCACTCTCCTAACACTGGCCAGGAGGTTCTAGGGAATCCTCATGCTTGAGGAGTTTGGAAGAACAACCTACACCACCAGGTGCATAAAGATGACCTCCCTCATGGAGAATATCTTCTGGCCCTACCAGTATCCAATGTGCACTCCTCCATGATTGATCTTCCATTGAGCCTCCTAACTTTGGTTGTCGAAGATCACATCAAAAATAAAATCCCTAGTCCTAAAAGTAGAAGAGCTAATGGCCTTGCCATCAATAGGGATACTGAAGATCCAATATACATCCTCTAGGATAACTGTCATTTCACTTATAGGCAGATGAAATGTGTTGGTCTGTGCATTCCAACGCTGGGCCAACGTAGTCAGATAAGCCTGATCTACCCTAATCATAGGTATATCCAAGACAGCCAAATATAATGGCTCCAAATCATCTCCGCTCTTCGGAAGTGAGCTATCCATGGAGAGTCTTAAGAATGTCTAGCTCACGGGCTCTAGAGGTCAATGTCTAAAATAAAATCATGACATAAGCTAAATTCTAGCTAAATACAAGCAAAAAACATTTAAAAATGACCTAAAAAGCATCAAAAACATCTAAAAACTGATAAAAATACAAAAACATGTCATTAGGTAGTCATAAAAATAAAAAATATTACTTAAACAAGTCAAAAATGCATTAATTAGCATTAATTGCCTAGAAAACCTTAGGAAAATTTAAAAAAATGATAAAATTTCCTAAAGTCTGCGAACCACGGGTCAACCCTGTGGTCCGCATACGGTCAAAAATTGACCGTTGGGATTTTGAATGCGGATCACATCTGGAAGCTGCGGTCCCCAATTGGTCAATTATAAATCGTAGTTGGTACTTGCAGTCTCCAACTGAGACTCTTTCGGGGTTATTTCCTCGACTACAAAATTAAAAAATAAAATAATACAACCTACACTAGCCTAATCTAACATGAGGTTTGTTACCATCAGTTTAATTAGGTTCAATTAGCCCATTTCTTAATGAGATTAATTTTACTGGTAGAGGATGCGAGGTCTCGATTTTGAATTACCTTACCCTTGCCTCGATCTCGGCTAGATGAAGCTTATTCACAGTCTGCCATCATGCGATGTGTAAGGTGTGGGTGTAAAAATGTGGTAGGGTTTCAAGTCAGGTTTCAGTTGTCACTGTTTAGAGCTCTGTAATTGGCTATCACTATCAAGGAATAATGAAACAAATTTGAAAATTGAACCTTTTATAAGCTTTTCTTATTTCGTGCAGACCATGGCTGACACTTGCGGTCCCAAAATTAGGGTTTTCTAATCGCAAGCCCTAGTCGTGGTTCCCAAAAATTGTAATAGGGAACCGCAGACCCTAGCTATGGTTTGCAACTAGTAACAAATTTAGTCAAATACCACTATGGGAAGGTTTAAAATGATAAATTAATGACTCCTAACAGATCAAATTTCAATAAAAACAATCAAATTTTGTAAATTGAGTGATTTCCAAGCACCAGGATCAATTCAAAAATTCAAAATTAATAAACAAAAAAATTAAATATTTCAAAAACCAAATGCACCTTGTATTCAGTAATTTACCCTATACACTTGGCGGTTGCAGCGACTTGTGATCCATGCAATCCGATAAGATGAGTAAATTACCATTAGGACATTTAGGTTAAAACTATCATCATTGACTTGACATACTTCTTTTCAATCCCTAAGAAGGCCTTCGAGGTTGGACCGCTCTACGAGAATGAGGTATTTCGTGTCATGTTTCCTATGACATATTTTTAGAAAATCATCGATAACTTGATTCAACACAAAACTAATTGGATTTGTATCATTTTGATTTCCTAAGACAACTATTGTAGCCCAACTGCTCCATGGGATAGAAAAGTGCAATCACTATTAATAGTTGAAATCAAAAACTGAACTAGGCCTAGCCATGATATTAATATGCTCAAATATAATTTTTTTTAGATCATCCATGGTGGTCAAGAGACATCATCGCTTTAATCATTATCATTACCCTCATCGACTCATCACTTGAGGGGGTAGTCATAATATCAAATCATAATCAAAATCAATAGAAGATCCTTGAAATTGTAGATCCCTTGATCTTGTCAAAATTACATTCGTCCCTATGAATCATTGTCAATAGCTATCATAAGTTTACCCCTTTGCTTGGGAAAAATAGCAAATATGATGTTTGCTTGTTGTTATTCGTATTTTGGTTCTATGGGTCAGAATATACCTATGGAATGCACAGCTGCATCGAATGAGATGAGAAGGGCACAAGATTTTCAAATATAAACCTTTCACCCAGTTAGAAGCAATGATTCTGGGATACACGTCCTTTTGTTGGACGAGAGGCATCTAATGTTGATCTGACTAATTATCATCATAAAACCTTTGACATCATTTTAGGAGGTCTATTTTTGCTCAACGTTGTTTGATCTCACAATGTATCTCAAAAGGGGCATCTGTAGACACCTAAAACATGTCATGTCAATGGAGACTACTCATATGAACATGCTACAAGACCATATGGAGGATCTTGGATAGAATCCAAGATAGAGCAGTGGTTCTAACCACTCAATTTGGGCTCCTTGGCCTAATCAGTCTGAACTACAACCCAAACCTATAGTCTACAAGCTAAACCATGGTTGAGACCTATGGTTTACAGTCTGGACCGTAGTTATAACCTGTGATCTTAATTGAAGTTTAGTTGGCCTTCATCCGAGCCAAATCAGTTTGAATAGCCATTTGTTCTAGAAGAAGGTAGTTTAAGGATGAAAGCTTCCACTCCAACTATCCTAACCATCCCTTCTTGATCTTGGCTTCCCCATGAAGCCACCCCTAGCCCTTGGGTAGTCCTATAAATACCCCTTCAAATTAGGGCAAAGATAAGAAGCAAGCATTGGAGATTAGAGCAGTGAAGCCCTATCAAATTGTGAACTCACTTGAGTGTACTAAGATAGATATTTGTTGCTATCACTTTGCCAACTCAACCATCATGACAATTGTGCCATGGATGCCCTAGGGAGCTAGAGAGCCAAGAAATGCTAATTTGGGTAAATAGAGGCCCTATTCAATGATTCAACCACCAAACCTATTAGAAGGACACTAAAGGCAACCCTTGAACATCAATTGGACAAGGAGGTTAAGCCCACTACCCTTGATTTTGAGGGTAAAATCACTTGAGTGCTAACCATGACTTTTAGTCATGGTTTACAATGTAGACCGTACATCAGTGCTATGGTTTACAACAGAGGTATCACCACCTTACTATTCTTATTTCTCTCCATCTAGTTAGATTATATTAGTCATTTGCATGGTTAAATTGTAGTTTTAGAATCTTCTGACCGATAGATTAGTGTTTTTACTAACTTGTCTTCATCATGCTATTTTAGACATTAATGATTTATTTTCTTGTTATAATGCTTCATTTCAAGCAATTGATTCCATAGATTGATAGTTGTGCTCTTCATTTACATATTTCCATCAATCTTGATATTATTTGCATATGTTTAGCATAGTAGATGCATTTTCTTGATTTGATGTTATTATGCTATTTTCATGCTATTTATCTTTAAAGGGCCTCATCATGAGAGGCTTCCTATGCTTTTGACATTCTTGTGTTGTTTCTTGATCGTAAGAAATAGGTTTTTAAGGATCTACAACCATTCATTTCCTTCCTCAATGCAAAGAAGAGGGTTCACTCCATCCTAGAGCAGTTCGTGTTACCTTAAGGGCTTGATAGTGCATTTCACCCCGGAGGGGGATTGAAATAATTGTAATTGCGTATCAAAATAGAGTATCCCTAAGAGGGACTTATTGGTAATCAGAAACTCATTTATTTTAATGGAATAATAGAGGCATTTCTTATAATTTCCATGTGTTTCATCCATTTATGTGTTTGAATATCAATTTTACTTGTTTATGCAATTACAACATTTTGGGTGCACATATTTTTGGTCGTACACATTCTATTCACAATCAATAAGAAAATAGGTAATGAACCATTTATTGATAAACTCCTAAGAGAACTAATCAAGCATAAAAAATAGGAAACTAATCAAATATTACATCCTAATGTGTCCCATCACAATGATATCACTAATAATGTAACAAAAACTACAAGTGAGCAACCTCAAGTTCAATCAACTCAATTTGATAAACAAGAAATAAATTCTTCATCCAACCAACCTTCAAAACCTCTCTTAGTTTTGAAGAACAATCCAAATGAGGATACAAGCATAAAAAACCCATATTTAGTGTTGAAGCCTCAACCTAAAGTCTCCTTCAATAATAAACAACAATGGGACAATAATCCACATAATATATCTCTTTTGAATATTTTACGAATATCTCCTATTCATATGGAATCTTTGTACTTTATTCTCTCTTTATTTATCATCACTACAACAAATTCTCTACTCTTTTCCTCTTTATCATCATTGCCACTTTTTATCCTCCATTCTCTCTTTCATTATTATTATCACATCAAGTTCTCTATTATTTTTCTCTTTATCATCATCATCTTCTATCCATCACTTTTTTTCATCTACATCTACTTATCATTCTTCATAACAACAATCTCAACTATTAACCAATCAACTTCAATCACCTACACCACAACCAAAATGTTCTTAAAAACCTCATTTGATTTTGAAGCCACCTTAGACATGCTATAATAAAAATAACCTTGTATAGTGTATATAGATCACCAATTCCATTATTAAAACATCAAAAACAATAAAAAAAATAAAAAAACATCAAAGTTTCCAAAAATATTTTGAAAATTGTTAAGTCATCATTATGCATTATTATTTGTTGTTATCTTTCAAAAGTTTCAAGTTACATTTTCTTTTATTTCAAATAAATTCAAAAGTTATCTTGAACCATGCACTTAATTTACAATATTTCATAATTTTTATTTTGTCACTTTGATTATAAATCTCTCTTGTATCGAAAAGAACTATTACTTTATTAAATAAATTTTGAATTTTTGGAAAATGATCTTGCTACTTCTTGAACCAAGAACACATTCTCACATCTTAAATATAATTTGTTGCAAAATCCAAAAATGATACTACATAGTAGTCTCAATTCCATAAGTGAAAAGTTTCCCTTGTTGTCCTATTGTGCGCATGGTCTAGAATACTGATAATTAACAAAAGGAAAAGCTCCTCCCTACCCAAATAAAATATGTTTCCCTATGTCTAATCTGGACAAGTATCCCAAAAAGAAAAAGAAAAACAAAAACAAAAACAAAAGCATTAAAATCCCCTTGTTCAAAATGGACAACAAATCCCTACTCCAAAAATTAGAAGAAAATAAGGGGGTAGTGAGCTTGAATCCCTGGAATTCCTCAATTATGTGAAAACCATGAGGTAAGCCCCATAACAGGTGGTTTGTGCCCAACCTTCTTGACCTTGGGTAACACCTTTTGTGTGGTGATATTTTTGTCATATTAGTGACCTTATTTTGTATAGACCAATGTCCTCTTGTGGATTAGCTAGCTTTTGGTAACTTGACCTACATAGTAGTTTAGTATGTAGTTGCATGCACAAAATCATGGTTAATGAACCTTCACTTGCACACACATTGGTTCATTCAAGTTTGCTTGTATCAATACCTTACTCAAAATTGATAAATGAACTTCACAAAGCACACACATGTGATCCTTGAGAGATTTTGTATCATTATGATGAATCAAGATGGATAATGAACTCACACAATCACACACTAGGTTCTTGATAAATTTGAAATTGTTTTTAAAATAAGTTAAAATATTTCTTTGAAATTTTGTTAGAAAACATTAGTTTGTAGTCATTTACATATCACTTTTGTAACTTCATGTATATATTATTTCTTTAAAATATTTAAATATAATTTTTCACAAAACTTGCATTCATAAACATCATAATCCTTCCATCATGCATCTCATTTTGACTTTGTGATGATGGTATAATTCCTAAACTTCACACTTAGGAATTTTATGCCTAGCACAAGTCATCCTTCTAATTTTTCATGCCCAAATTATTCCATACAGTTTCATAAAATACATAATATTTTTGAACATGTGACATAATGATTTTACATTAATTTGCATTTTAAGAACAAACAATTTCATATCATCATACATTTCATTTTGATTTCTCGATGATGGTATAGTTCCTAAGTAATTATTTTTACAACTTCACACTTAGGAATTTTATGCCTAGCACAAGTCATATTTCCAATTCTTCATGCTTAATCATTCTATTTTCTCATCAACATATTAATCCAAATCAAAATTTTCTCAAAATCAATTGTTTATCAAAAAAACAAAATCAAAATTTTCTTATATCATCCTAAAGCCTTAAGATTACTATTGAGCACACAACCATTAGAAATATTAAAAAATTCCTCACAATAGGATCAACTTCATGACCTAATGAGCATCGATATCCATCAACAGTTAGATAACAACACAACATCCTTCGAGGTTTATTGCTAATCTATTAAAATATATCATTATGCAACAACATATTTTTCAAGACACATTCTCAAAAATCCAAATCAGTTTACTTCATTTTTTATTTTAAGCATGATTAAAACATTCATAAATATGAAACATGATCATTTGAGATTCACACAAAATTAAAATGCAAATTAATCAACCAAATTACACAAATTCACATAAAACAAAGATCAATTTATTTCAGAACTTTTGAGTTTTCACCAAATATAGAATTTGGTGTAAAAATTTGAGGGAGCATCCTAGTCAGTAAATTAGTAATTATTTTTCTAAAATATCAATTTCCCATGAACTATTCATTCTAAACCATCTACTCCTTTTTACCCATTCCAATTATAATTACTTCTACTCAATTTTCTACACTTTTTTTTATGCATTTATTGTTCATAAGTACACCAAAGAGAGGGAAAAATGTAGACATGAAAATTTGACTCATTTTCCTTAGTTTTCCTCCTAGAAAAGTAAGATCATATTTGAGCTTAATTTTACCTAAAAAATCTCCTCCAAATCTCCCAAAACCTAAACCATTAGATTGGGATCAAAAAGAGCTTTCCAATGATATATTATATGTCCAATTTTGACACCGTTTGACCCCTCAAATTGCCAAAAAACTATGTATATGTCTAACCTCCTGGCAAGATTGGATCGCCCGATCTGAGATCGTATGATTCTGTACGAGATCGGGTGATTTTGTACAAAATTGGGTCACCCAATTTTTTCTAAAATTGAAAAATGCCTACCTTAGCTAGGTAAAAAAACTTAGTTGTAACCTCTTTATCTCTACCTGACCAACTGTATGATGGTTATGGTATCGGTTCAACCGATTTTGTCCAGAATAGAGGAGGTTGTAACCTTCATTTTTAGCCCAACATCTCAAAATATTAAATTCTATTTAATCTAGGATCCTCACCCTGGATTCCTCCTGGAACATCCACATAATTTCATATCATTCTTCTACCATTTTCCTCTATTTTTGCAAGTCCAAGTTGCACATCGGTTAGATTCGTGCGATATCGGATCACCCAATTTTGATATTGGATCACTCGATTTTGACAAAAACTGCCCGATTTTATCTGCATCACACATCCATGTTGTTTAGCTTGATTGGGGGTATCCAAATATTAGTGTTTAAATTTCCTATCCTCTATTCTTCTATTTAAAATCATATTTAATATTTGTTAGCTCATTTCAAATGTATTGTCATTGATATATTAGCTTTTATATTTATATTTCATCACTATTTCATGAAGGATCATATATTTAGCATAGATTTACATTCAATAATTCAATCATTGTCCTTTTAAGTTCATTATTGATCATAATTCACTTCAATAGATGCATACTATTCTATAAATCTATTAATTTTTGTATCAAAGTTGTCAAACTGCAACATCATGTTTTGGTCGATTGAATTTCTGCATAATCATGTCACTTGATATTGCCTGATTTCAATTGATATTGCTAGATTTTGACCGATTTTACCTATAATAAAGAATCAAAAACTACATCAGACTTCTGGATATAGTCAGAGTTTAAATTACTTTTAAGCATTGCATTATACATTTAAACATTATTTTCTATTGTTTGTTGTCTTCATAGAAATCAAAATTGCATATAGATTAAAGTATTTTGCATATTGGCCAAAACTGGGTGTATGTGAGATTTGATAAAAGGAACACATCAAAACAAATCCCAAACCTAGGCATGGAAATTACCACAAAATTTTTCCTGGTGAACCCACCCAATTCTTCAAAAAATCACCATAAGAAGATACGATAAAGTACCTCTCCTCTGAGGTGTAGACCTATCATTCCCACATTCCCCTTTGAGGCACAGATCCATTAGCTTGAAGGAAATGAGTGTGTGAATTTTAGACCTACACTAGATTCTACTTGAAACTTAGTGTATTTCTCACCAAGTCTTGAATCCATTGGTCAAAGCCATCCAAGTTGATGTTAGCATTATTTTAGAGTAGATTGACAACTCTTTCTACCCCGCTTGCTTATAGAGTATTATTGATTTTAATCACAACCATCCACGAAGAGTATCAAAGATAGATATTTTGCTGATATTTTAAGAAAGCATACAAAGGTTGATTCTTGGTGTATTGAAGAAAAATCATTTTGAGTAGGTAGTCAAAGCTTCAGTGGTTCCAAGAACCAAGAACCAAAAACTAGAGTAGTTGCAAATCTATGACAGGATGAAGTTTTCAATAAGAATGAACGGTCAAGATTTTATTTCTAATGACCTAAGACCCAACTACCATTACTGGATCATTATGTTGTAGAGCCAAGCTACCATGGCATGCGACTTCCAACAAATATCTCAAACCCTACAGGTGAATGAAATGATACCAATATAGCTCTCTACTGATATGTCATATGCTAAATCCTTGTAATATCTCCTTTGATTTATTTCATTGTAAACTATAAATAGAGGTCAAACCCTCAATTTTTAGGGTTGTCTCTAGTGCATTTTCTTGCCCTACTATGTAAATATTTTCTATAAACTAATGGAAGGAGCATTACTTGGGTTTTTGACTCAAGAATTGTTACATTTGATATCTTTTATTTAAGAGGTTTGAAGTTGTGAATTGCATTTCTATCAATGTTGTAATAGTTAGTTCATTCCATTTGAATTGGATTACTAGTTGTTAAGGTAGTTGAAATATATTCATAGTTAGATCTGTGTTGGCAAGAATTTTATTTTTGCAAAGTTTGATTATTGATCTATTCTGCTAAATTGGATTGTTAATACATTGGATATTGAAATTGATTCTTGGAACATATCTCTGTTGTCGCTTTATTGTATGAATATTTCATGGTTTTGGGTGCTTCTAATCCTGAGTGTGGGACACTAAAAGTAGTTTGTTAGAATTTTTCCCCATGGATGCCTATGCTGTTAGCCCTATCCATCCATTGTTAATGCATAATTTCCTAATCCTAAACCTTTTCTAACCCTATTCATCAAAACCCTTATTGATATTAATTTAGTCAACACTCTATTCAGTTGACAAGGAACTAGCCTACTCTAGAGGTTATATTGAAGCAATATTTGGTCCATCTAATGTTGAGTTCTGAGTTGTGACTATCGGGTGCAATCTTGGCCATAAAATTGGAAGATATATAGTTGTAGTATCAAGTAAAACTTGATGACAATTCAGTTCACAACAATAAAGAGTTGATGATCTATGTTGAATCTTGTACTTAGCACAAATATTATGAACTTCATTATTATTTAAAGGAGTGTCATTATTAGAAATAATCACCAAAGGAATATTGAACCTACAAAGAATCTAGTTGAAGATAAAATTAGAAACTTGAGTTCCAATCACCATAGCCATGGGTATTGATTCAACCCATTTAGTGAAATGCTTAGTCACAAAAATGATAAACTTGTGATCATCAGATGATATTGGGTTAAATTTCCTAATAATGTGTAATCCCCACATGGAGAATGGTTAAGAGGAAGAGATAACCTGAAGGTCTTGAGAAGGAGTATGGATGAGATGATTATGGCATTGACACTTGTCATAATATCAAACATAATCACATGCATATTTCTCCATAGAAGGCCAAGAGTACCCCATTTGAAGGAGCTTTTTGGACATAGCATTACCACTAAAATGATCTCCACATGAACCTTCATGAGCATCACTAAGAGCAAGTTGGGTTTCATCAGATTTAAGATATCTCAAGAGGATTCCTTCAAAAGAATATCGATACAAGGTGTTATTGATTATACCAAATCAACATGCTCTTTTGTGTTAAAGATTACATTGATTATGATCTAAAACATCAGGCATAAAACCATATTTAAGGAAATTACCCAATGGATGAGGATCACCTAAGATAGAAATGGATTGATTTTTTAAATTAAATTTCACACATTGATAAAAAGTAGAAGAGACAACCTCCATTGCATGGATCCAAGGACATCCAAGAAGAAAATTAAAATATATAGGACAAGATACCACATAAAATAATGTATCTAAAACCTTAGGTTCGACTTTGAGTTTAAGTGATATGGTACCATAAGCTTCTTGGGACTCGTTGTTGAAAGTTTTAATGATATCATCAAATTTAGTTATATATTCCTCTTTTAATCCAAACTTTTGAAATAAATGATATGTGCATAAATTAAGGGAAGAACCATTATCAATCATAAATATCTTGATAAAAGTATCCCCAATAAATGTAGTGATGTAAATAGAAGAATATTTTTGCAAGTTTGAGAAAGAAATATCAGCATCCGATAATGTGAGATGATGTATCCCAAGAGATCTTACAATATTATCCATATCACTAGGGGAATATCTAAAGGGAATAATTATTGCCTGAAAATATTTATTAAGGCTTCTCCATGAGTAGGAGAATTTTGTAATAGTTCCAAAAGAGAGATATTTGCTGAGAAACTAATTTCTTGCTGAGATCTCTAAATTTATTGATTTTGTACTAACTATTCTGAAGTAGTAGTTATCATGCCAACCATGTTATTATCATAATGGTGTGGTACAATTCTATAAGATACTTGATTAGTTTCTTGTCTAATTACATTCTAATTAACAGATGATATATGTTGCAAATTACCTAAATATAGATGTTTTGCATGAATCAAATATTGGACCACATGTTTTTTTTTCTTACAAGAATTTTTTCAATGTCCCTCTACTCTATGATATACACAATTTTGACCTACCTTATACCAATGAGTTGTAGTATTTGGTTACCTTATAAAAGGTAACTCAATTGCATTGGCTTCTAAAAGTTGTTTCAAAATTACTTCCATAAACATATCAAGCCTTGTAAAATTCCTTTGTGGAGGTTTGTGAAGTACTATATTTTATAGGTTGTTAGTAACATTATTAATAGTCCTACTATACATTCCACCATAACCTCCTATATGCCTATTCTTATGTTGAGACTTAGCATATTTCTCTTCTTTGACTTTGAGTTGACCTCTTCTGATAAGGGCATATTCTACTTTTCTTGCTAAATTAATTGCTTGGTCAAAAGATGTAATAAAAGTATTCTCTAATGCATAAAATAATTGTTCTTGTAAATTACCAATAAATATCTCAAGCATATCTTTTGGAGGTAAAGTGTATCTCAAATTTCCAACTAAACTTCTCCAATGAGCCAAGAATTATGAATTTTTTTTTCTTTAATTTGTTTTAAATTGTAAACATCTTTCATTGTCACTTCCTTTTAAATATAAGCACCAAATTGTTGAACAAATAATTTTGCTATTTCTTAAAATCTCTTCAAGGAATAATTAGGTAACCTATAATACCACTCTAATGCCATGCCAAAAATACTTTTAGGAAATGTTTTAAGTAACAACATGTCATCATAAATGAGATCATGGCAAGTTATTCTAAATCATCTTAAGTGCTCAATCAAATATTTTATCCCCTTATAGATAGGTAAAACTGGCATATGAAAATGCTTAGGATAAGGCCTAGTAGCAACAATAGGATCCAATGGCTGATTATACATTTCCTTATAACTATAAGTAAAACTTGAAGGTTGAATCATCTCAAATTTTGAAACCAACTACTTTACCATATTTTTTAGATTCCACTCTTTCAGATCAATGTTATGCATTATCCCCATATTCCTTAAAGGAGGAGTGTTGGACATATTTATAATGTTGAGGTATGTGGTATCTTGTTGAAGAGGATGATTAATATTTGGTGCAATAGAGGAAATAGTGTTGATATAAGCAAATTGAGGAAGAAATTAAAAATTTTGAATCGCACTACTAGTTGGAGGGACTTGTATATTCCTTCCAATGTTGGTGGTTATAGTAGTGGTATAAGTTGGAAGATGAATAGGATTACCATGATTTAAATATTCACTTGAGTTATCATGAGATAGTCTAACTTCCTCAAGTAGGGCTTCTTCCTCTAAAGTTGCATCCAATGCATTCTTATGATATTTATAAAAGGTCCACACATGCTCAAATGATTTAAAAATAAGATTTCCATAAGGTCCCTTAATAGTATCAAGACTATTATCAATATCTTCTTCATCAAGATTAGAAATTTCTCTATCAACTTGATCATTCTCTTGAAAAATATCATCAAATTCTAAAAGCCTTCTTCCATTCCCAAGGTTGGAATCCATTGGAAATGGAGAGAAATACTAAGGCAAAAAGGAGAGAACTAAGACCCACAAAACAAGCACAAAAATTTATGTTCTTAATATTTTTGATATAACACACAAAACTAATGATCTTGATTAAAGTTTTAAAAAGAAAAGGTGTTCACGTTGGGTTCACCAAATATGTAGAGGGGGAAAATAGCCCTACTACATACAATTCTCAAAGGTTGGATCCATGAGAGAAAGCCTTTGAGGTGAACCACAGGGGTATGTTGTTCTCTACACTCTGTGCTAGGGGGGAAGGGTTCACCAAGAATGGTTTAAGGACTCACTTCAAGTCCTCTAGCTTTCAAGAATATTTGATGTATTATATTCGATACAAACACCTAAATTTAACCTTTCTAAATCTATGCTATAAAATATAAAGGACAATACAAAAATACAAGAGCTAACCCTAGAATGATTCTTCCCTTGAATGCTTTTCTAACCCTAGGATTTTAAATAGACAACCTTTAAGCAAGGGTTCAAGAAGAGATGCATAAACAAAATTAACCCTAAGTGCACACTATATGTTGTTTATCTTTTAAATGCCTAGAAATTAATTAGATATATTTCTATAAAATCATATCAAGGGTTTAAAAAATAAATGTAAAGCACTTCACAAACAACCTAAAAACTAATCAGAACATTTATCTTATCCAATGATTTATCTTTGCCTTTATCCCTTTATCCAATGCTATCAATAATTCTTGTTCCTCCAAGATAACTTGATAAACTCTTGAAAAATATGATTAGCATTAGGGGGTCTACTTAGGCTACTGTACCGTAGTGCTTGGAGGTACAATAGTTAATCTCCATAGATCCTTTTAGCTAACATTTGATAAAAAAAAGCGTAAATTGATCTTTGGGATAAAACAAACATAATACAATACAAAATAATATAATAATAGAACCATAGAACAAAATGCACTACTATGCTCTAGATGTAGTTTAAAATGCAATGATGAAGTATGGGACAATATTTTACCCCATATTTAGCTCAGGTGATATTGTATCCTATAACAAGCAATTATGATAATGCATAGGTGGAATCACACCCCGCAGAGAGCCAGGTACGATTTCATAGGGACTATACAAAAAATAAAAGATAAGTGTGATGAATCAATTATGTCAACCAAAAAATATAAATATGCATGCAAAATAGTGAATTCACCTGGAAGAGAGCACAAAAGCAAAACATAAGGGTTGAGACCTCTCGAATGGTTGATCTTCCCTTAGGGATTCAAAACAAATCCACCAAGAGCAAGCAACAACAATCAACAATCTAGCATAGTAGAAAACCAATCAACTTCAAACTCCAAAGTTAAATTACTTGTGAAATAAGAATAAGGTTGTAGATCGGATGAGAATACTTTACAAGAAAATAATCATTATAATTAAATCATCCAAATTTGTCGTGAAAATTTTTGTGTTGTGTCGTGTGTGAAAAGTGAATTCAAATCCTCCTTATATAGTGGATTTGAAGGCAAGATGGGTGGGAAAACCAAGGAGGGCTGATGGTGGGTTTCCAGGTCCCATATGGCATGACTAGAATTGGATTTTTCATGGTATTATTGCTTCTTATAGATCTAGCAAGATTTATAGAGCTCTTTTGCCTAAGGTTTCCTTACATATTTTTTTTAATAGGCATTGGGAGATTGTTTGCATTTAAAAGAAATGCAAAATGAGACTTGCCTAGATATGGAAGTTCAAGATAGCTCCTCAAATAAAAGTATTCTTATGGTTATTAATTTTTTAGGGTATTCACTATAAGGCTAGATTGGCAAAATGGATGAGGATTTCATATCAATGTAGTAGCTGTAAAAGGAAGGAAACTGTCAAACATATCTTTTGGGACTATAAAAATTCAAAGAAAGTTTGGAAGAACCTCGAGTGGACATATTTCCCTATTCTCGGGGATCGATTTAGCTGGAAAATGGTTTTTTTGGTGATGATTTTGGTTGTCCTCAAAATATATTGGATGTTTGGACTACCATTAGAGCAACAACTATATATGCTATATGGAGGGCCAGGTGTAGTTTGGTCTTCAAGGATGAAGAACTCAATGCTTTGAAGATTGCTTCTAGGGCTATTATTTATATTCAAGATCAATGTAGAGTATTTAAGAGGATTATGATGAAAGACACTAAATATTGTCTTGCTCAAGATAAATCTAATTGTTGGATGTCCTTGAGTAGGTTTTTGTAATATTTGCATATGCGATGTATTATGAATTATTTTTAGTAATATAAGTAGTATTTATTCAAAAAAAATAAAACATACCAAAACCAAAGAATTAGGGTTTTTTAGACCAAACCCTAAAAAGGCAAAATCGCACCCCATCAAGGCCGATCACGATTTAACCTATGCAAAGTCATTCCCCATCAAGAGAAAGTATGATTTTGCATAGAGGGATAAAAAGGGCAAAAGAGTGGAGGAGAGGCCTAACCTTTCCTTTAGGCAAGTCTAGGGGGTCTCCCAAGAGGTTCTAGGAATATTTCTCACTAAAGTGGATTAATTTTTCATGTCTACACATACAACCTTTGGAAGATGGATGAATATGGCTTAGGTAATGGTGTGTAGTTGTAGGTTGACCAAGTGTACTATCAATATTGATTATTATCTATAGATGGGGCTTGGTTTTGTAGTTTTTATGGGGGTGGAACCACTTGATATGTTTTTGGATGTGGTTGTTGTTGTTGTTGGGGTTGTTGAAGTTGGACTTGAGGTTGTTGGGTTTGTTTTTGAGGTTGAATCAAAACCACTTGATTCACTTGACCATTTTTTGACTAGTTCTAATGGTTTCCCCTTTGGTTATTATTCTACTATTCCTTATTTTTCAACTTTATCTCACCCTCTTAGATTTTGTTAGAGTTAAGAGTATATTACATCATTTAGGTCGTGTAAATGTACCACCTTTGTTACATAGTTAGAATAGGAGATTACTTTAGAGGGAATTTAGCTAGTTATTTCAAGCAATGTAATAAATGCACAAGTGTCAATGTGCAAGTTATAATGTGCAAGATGTTCTCTTGTACAACTAGGTAGAGTGTTGGCCAATGAACTTATCTTCCTATATAAAGGGCCTCATAGTGATATATAGATACACAAATATCATAGGAAGCTTATATCAATTGTATTACTCCTATATGGAGTACAATGTAGTTATTTAGTTGATATTGTTGGAGTGACCATTACCTCCATACCGCATTGTATTTTTGTCATTTCTATTTATAGTATATTTTAGTCATATTATCATATTGTAAAACTAATTTATTTTATATTTTATGCATCTTATTAGGGATTTTTTTAGATCTCTCCACTACATATATAATCAAAACCTAACATCATTATCATATCCATGGTGAATCGATAATAGGAGGGCCTACATCCATCATAGTTCCTCTTTGCAATTTTGCAAACCGAATTAGCCTTTATGCACTACCATTTGCAAAATTTATCAAAAGAGAAGTCTAGTAGGTCAAGAGGAGTATAAAGATTCACCATTACTATTATTGGCCTGCATATTTGTAAAGTGGATCTACCATTGAGTGTCACTACATGCAAAATATGCCATTAGGAATCAAATGATAGAAAAAACCACACTAGTCAATAGGTTCAAAGAGAGTCACAAGTGAGGACTAAAATAAATCTTAGTTATAGAAAGTCTGAGATTATATATGGCTAAAGTCTTCCCACAGAGTTGTAGAAAAACTCATGAAGACTAGGACTTAGCATTCATACCACCAAATTGAAAAAACAACTAGTGAATATTATTATCTGTAGAATTACAATCTCTTTAATTTTAATTTTTAACACCTTGTTACAGTATAAAGGAGATTTAGAAAAATGTTGAGAAGATTCCTACAAGAGATTTAGAAAGAATATATTCTTAGAATCATTCCAAAACTTGAAACAATAAGGAAGAAGATTGAATATTTCAAAGACCTTGAAAAAGGTTCCATTACAAGAGCTACAGTTCTACAAATTGTAGAAGTGAAGAAAAGGCCATAGTAACCTTGTAGTAGACTCAAGGAAAAAGAGACTTCAAAATTTGAGTCAAGGAGAAGATAGGATATTGGTGATCTCCATTCAAGATCAATACATATAGAAGTGCAGAAGAAGAAAAGGCCACAAAAACCTTGATCTAGAAGAAGGCCAAAAAAGCCTTGATCCAGAAGAGAAGGCCATAGAAGCCTTAATTTTGAAGAAAAATTCTGAGATGAATTCTTTATTCAAAAGAAAAATACCTGATTCAAAAGAAAAACTCCAAAAAGGAGTTCCTAAAGAATACTCTAGAGAAGAGTCCAAGAAATAAGATATCCGTGGTCTCCTTAACTAATTAAATTTTTCTTTTGGAAGGAGTTGAAGAGATCAAGAGAAGATCTCATTGAAGGAATTCCATTATTGGAAGAAATATGAGGACTAGGAGAGTCCTATTCAAATCCAAAATAAGAAAAATTAGAAATTCAATAAGATCTTATCACCAACACTTCTAGTAGTATAAGGTTGAAGAAAATGTCCTAGACTAGAGAAGTTGTAAGATAGAAGACCCTAAAGAGGTCTCAAGGAGAAAAAGAAAAAGGCTTGGAGAGCCTTGTTGTAGATCTCATAGAAGCATCATTAAAATAGTTAATAGGAAAAATCATTGGAGAAATCCACTACCAAGGAGAAGATCTTGATAGTGAAGGACTTGGTATAATTGTCACCATCCGATAATAATCCCAAGAAAAGAAGAATTTGGCAAGGAGTGCCAAATCCTAGAAGAAGAATTTGGTAAGGAGTGAAAAATCCTAGAAGAATAATTTGGCAAGGAGTACCAAATCCAAAAGAAGAATCTAGTGAAGACCTCAAGATATTCAAAATATTGAGAAGAAGAAGATCCTATTTGAATTTAGAATTCAACAAGAATATTGAAGGAATATTCATATAGAAGAAGCCTACCAAATTTAGGATATTTAGGGATTGCCTCTCACAACAATAAGGTATAGTTCTCATAAATTTATTTGAATCTATAGTAGAAAGCATAATATCACTGGAAGGATCAAACCACCAAACTCTAGGCTCAAGATAGAAAGTTCAAGGCTACAATTTGGTGAAGTAAAAATTTTTTCTAGATAGCCAACAAGAAGCTACAAATTCATCCATTACAAAGCAACAACTTGGTGAATCAGAAAAACCAAGATCTACATCTACTTTAGAATCCATCAAAGAGGTAATCAAATAGGGTGTAATAAGTTGAAATTCAGATTAGGGTTCATTATCAAATTCCATTAAGCATCATATTTGTATTAAAGCTGCAAGAAGGGCTCATTTTATAATCTTCAAGAAAGTGCAAAAGGGAGAATTCATTTTAAGGATTATTTGCACATTAAATAAGAGTTGGATATTTTTTAATGAAATAAAATTATTATCTACCTATTTGCTATATAGAAAGCAAGAATACTATATCCTACAATATTGATTGTAGTGAAAAAATACATAATATTCATTAAGGTTTCATTACAAATTACTATTAAAAGTTGTAGAGATTATAAAGTGCATTTGAAATTATTTTGAGATTTTATTTATAGGATAAATAAGGTGATATTATTGTTTCCATTAAAAGTGCATTATTAATCCATTAGCACTATAATAGTTATCCTTAACTAGTTACTTTAAAAAAATAGTTTGTGTTTGTTGATTGTTGAAAATCAAGAGCACAAAACAAATAGATTATCAAAGTGTCTACAAAACTATTTGGTACACTGAACTTGCAACATTTTTTGGCCTAAAAGAAGCCACAAAAATTAGATCAAATTTATCCAAGGAGTGGAGAAGAAAGCAACAACAAAATAAATAATAGAAGCTTCAAATCAAGACTTGGTGAATCTCAGATTCAAAGTGCACTAAAGGCTATTTATAAAAAATAGTGCACAAATTACTTCTAAAAAAAGAGCTTTTATCTATGTGGTTATTAGCTTAGGTTTATTATCAAAGTAACCAATCCAAGGAGATATTTATCTAACAAAAGAGACAACATAAATTAACCATTACCTACGTTAAAAGCTGCCATAAAACTAGATATTGTAAAAGAGGTGCAAAAAGGTATAATATTATCAAAAGTATTTAAATTATATTGCACTACCCTAACCTTACCTACGTAGGAATAAGAATAGGTTTTCAGTGCCAAAAAGGCACACTCTTCACAAGGATAAATACAATCCAAGGCAGTTGTATAGAAGCATTCTCCAAGTGAGGCAAAAAAGCCTCTCTCATCCACATTTGTGAACAACTATATCAAGCTATCTACAAGCATAACATAAGGAGAATAATTATCTACAAAAGTAACTACAAGGTAGGTTGGAAGAAGGAAGAAAAGCACAAGGTAAAATAAGGCAATACTAGAGCTAGATGTAAGTTCAAGGAGCAATCTATATCATTAAAGGAGCAATCTCAAAGTCTCTACAAAAGTGCTGCTCAATGTCCACCAAGGCACCGCTCAAAGCTACCTAAGCTCTACCACATCACAACTTAGTTGGAACCAACTCAACATAATCAAAATATAGCAAAGGAAAATATGGAAATATACATTGGAGTAGCATGCAAGAATATTTTATAAGGCTAGGAAAATCAAAGGAAAGAAGGTGCCACTTGTCAACTTAAAAGGAACCCTAACTCCTTTCATACGAACGTTTAAGATATCACATGCATGGAAGAAATAATTTGAAGAAGCATTACGTAGGACAACATAGAGAATATTGAATAAGGGGTGACACCTAAGAAAGTGTTTACATAGAGACTATAACATCTTCATTCTATAGTGAATAGCATCATCAAGCATTGAAATAAAACCATCATTGAGTGTTGAAATAAGTTGTCATGACACTTGTCTAATATCATCATTATAAACTATTGTGACACTTGTATAATAAAATCATCGAGCATTGAAAGAAAATGATGTGATAAGAAGGTCATCCTCCAATTTAAGGCATCCAAGACCAAGGAGGAAATATAATTCGAAGTAGCACTGAAGTGTAGTAATAAGAGCATTAAAATATCTCTATCAAGGTATTCAAAGCAGGTCAAATAGGCTAAAATTGAGGTACCACCATTCAAGCATTGAAGTCAAGGTAAAATCAAAGTCTAACATTGCTCATAATGCATAAGGGAAAATTGAACATCATTGTCAATTACATCTGAATCCATCATTGAATACATAGATATTTAAAGCTTCATTAAGGTAAGAATCTACCTTGTATAATTTTATTTCATTAAAAAGGAGCTATAAGGTTGAAGCAATTAGGAAATCAACCATATTTGAAAGCAATACTACAAGGAAAATATATAGCCTAATATTTTAGATTTAAAAATAGGAGAAATAAGGTTTTCAACTTGGAAAATAAATATTATTGCAAATATTATAGTTTTCTAGCATTCCAAATTAGGGAGTTATAAGGAATACTACATCAAAGTAGGAAATTGGAATTTAGAAACTTTAAATATCAAATTATTAAAGGCTATAAATGGAGGCTTATTAAGGAATATCAAGATTTGGAAATTTATTTATATACTTGTCTAAAAACCACATTAAGGGGACAAAGGAAAAACAACCATTAACACCTCATCAAATTGAAAAGCACTTAAGTTCAATAGGAGTAATAAGGTGTAATAGAATTTTTTTTCTACTTACAAAAAATTACAAAATCAACTCAAAAATTGAACTACTATTCTCAAAGGTCACTATATTAATCATAAAGCATATCCAAAACCACTAGGGAGTCATAAGGCATTCTATAAAACTTGATAATAATAGCATTAATCAAATATTATCAAGTATTCAATCCATTAGGGAGTCATACGGTCTCTAAAAAATGTAGAATATCACCAAGATATCATACTAAGGAATTTAAAAGAGGACCACAAAGATTATCATGGAATAAAACAAATTCTCTCTTGCAAAATCCTAATTACTCAAAGGTCCAAACTATTTTTCTTAGAAAAATAAGGTAAAAGCAATCTTAGTATATTAAAAACTTTAGGAAATAGTGCAAGGAACAATAAAAAACCTGACCACTTGTGATACTAAAACCTAGTAGTTTGAAGAAAATGATGCAAAAAATCTAATGATAATAACCTTTACTACCATTGATGAGATTCAACATTATACCAATTTAGTAAAGACATCTATAGAAGCATGGAAAAGCTTAGAGAAAATATTTGAAGGGAAAAATAAATCTACTATCCTTCATGTTCAAACTCAAATACATTTCCTAAAAATGAACAATGGTGAAAGCATAAAACTATTCTTAATTAAAGTAGTAGAAATCAAAGGGAAATTATTAACCTTAGGAGAATAGATTAAAGATGGACTTCTTACTCAAGTAACCATGAGAGCACTTCCAAATAACTACAAATATTTAATTACATCTTTACAATTCCTAAGTAAAGATACTTCTTTGGATGATCTAATCAATATTCTTCAGGAATATGAAGTGGAGAATATAGTTAAAGATGAAATGAATAACACTGCATTGGCATACAAAGACAAACCACAAGGAAATATTACTTCATGATAAAAAGGATGAAGACCATGATATAACATGTATTGCTTGATATACAAAAGAAAAGGTCATAGTACCAACTATTGTAGATTCAATACCAAGAATAAAAATCAAGAAAATCAAATGAAAAATAGAAGTAGATTTCAATCAAGGTAATATTAAAATAATCCTCATCAGTTGTAAGTTCAATGCCCAACAAATTATCCCCAATTGGAGTATTAAAAAGATAATCAAAAAGGACATATTAATACATTTGATGGTTCTATGGATCCCTTCTAGCTCTTAATGCACTTCTCATTCATCAAGAGGGCTAATTCTAAGTCAATCATGGATTTCAATATATGATTCAAAAGGATTTAGGAAAGGATTCCTTTTGAGTTCCATCCATCCCCTACCTAGGATCACCTATACTATATTCAAGCTTTTAACTCAAATATAAACCTCCTCTTATATCAATCTAGAGAAAAAATATTTCTTCAAATATTTCAAGAGGTAGTTCGGGTAGAGAAACTCTTGCTTCATATAGGAAATAAATCTTTAGAGGATTCTACCTTCTCAACCATCATTGCTCTCTTCCTAACTATGCAGTATTCATCATGGATACCATCTCAAGCTGTTCAAAAGTAGGGGCTATAGTTAAGTGGAACAAAAAGGTTGGATCTCTTCTCGAGCTCACACGAGGGATATACAAGCATCATCTTGGAAATGAAAATGTTGTTGCTTGTAACTTCTCTTAGAAAATTAGGTACCTGGACCATATGGAGGATTTCACCCTAAAGGCGAATGCAGATTTACACCTTTATTTTACCAAAGAGCATGTTGAGCAATGGCTAAATCTCATCTGAGAGGATTCGGTTAAGTAGGAGACTAGTACCAAGGATATCTTGATGGAAAATTTGTCAATCAATGCACATAGTTGGAAAACATGTGCAAAAAAATTAGAGGTGTACAAGGTAGGGATTTCATAGCAAGTGGATCCTGATGAGTGGCAATAATGGAGCATGTTGCCACATGAGCTGATATCAGTACCCTAATAAGGCTTTCACATGGTAAAAATTATTGCCATATTGATCATTGATTGCATAAGTGCTGGTATACATGATGATCTAACAAGTTGTAATCCATTTACAACTTGGAAAATTTTTGAGCGATATCAGCCAAACTATGAAAGATACCTCAAGTTCAACATAATCTAGTCCAGATATTGCATATTCATTAGATGATCTCTAGGATGGATCGATGGTTGCAACATGCTAGTCGAGCTACATTTTTATGTACATAAGTTGACAGTTAAATAAAAGTTTAGTAAGAACGTGGCTAGTAACATAATTTTGTATATTGGTGACCCACGATGGATTTCCAAAAAGTATGTTGATTTTAAAACTCCTCCCTTTGTTCTCAATGTTTTTCTCCATGTTTTGTTGTGACCCTGTGCCCAATGGACCAAGGCTCAAAATTCATGCATCACTTTGCACAATCTCTAAAAAGATATTTGTTGCATCATTGAAAAAAATGCCCATCCTTCCACCCAATGGGAAAAAAATCTATAAAAAAGAGTCTCAAGAGGGTAAAAAGTAGCAAGATAAAAATAATGTGGCGACAAAGGATTCTACAGAGGAATAGTGATGGATTGATAATATTTTTGCATGATTGTGTCAAAAAGAAATGTTATGACAAATGCTTCTAGTATTATGTCTTCTCTTGAATTAACCTTGGTCTCTAGTGGGGTATGTTTATGGGAGTGTAATTCATAGGGATATCCTATGAACTACCTTCCAATTCATCCCTTTACTCTATCTCATTTTCCTTCTTCCTTTATTCCCCTCCACTTTTATTTCCCCCTTATTCTCCATATTTCTTTCCTTTTTAATATGTTTTACCTAGATGATGCCTCGGTGCCTTGCTTTCCTCTCCCCTTATTCCCTTGTTTTCATAGCCTCCCTTGGTTGCCCTAGTAAAAAATTCTCCTACATATATTTTCCTCTTCCCTCCCTCGTTAAAGGAGGTTTAAAATTGAGATCTCTTTCTTGATTCATCCCTCCTACAAAGTAGAAGATCCTTGTAAGTCACCAAGAGCGTGGGTGAATTTTTGTGCCTCTTCACCCACTCTTCTTTTTGAGGATGATGATTTGTTAGAGCTAGCCAATTTTGATGCATTGATATTTGAGGTAAACTTCAAGGATCAAGTGGATGGACGGACAAGCAAAATTCATGAAAGCAGATAGGTTTGGGATCAAATGGAAGAATGGGTAGGGGTATGCTTGAAGGAAGAACCAAAATCTCCACCCTAGTGGGACTAAGGATTGGGATCCCAAATTCCTAGATGGAAGAATCAGACCATGACATAGAGGTCACATGTCCCAAGTTCTTGTTCACAAAGTTGGATGAAACTTTGGGAAAACAACATTAGAAGGTCTGAAACTAATATTTTGTTCCCAAAAAGATGTGATGAATGAAAGAATAGGATGTTAGTGCATGAAGCAGCATACCCAAAAGTCCATCCAAGGTTGATAGCATTACATGATAGGATGAAAGCTTTGAGGATCCATAGAAGTGAGAATTAATGACCTTAGCTACCAAACATAGATAAACGATGGGCATGAGGAAGAAATTTGAAATAAATAACCAATATTTGATCCTTATACAGTGTGAAGGGATAAAGTAGATTAGAATTTAAGAAGCTATCATAATTGTCACACCTCACCTTGGAAGAACTCTCTTAAGATGTTATTTATGTATTGATGATTGGTTTCAATACTTGATATGTTTACAATATGTTTATTTTTGTTAAGAGAAAATGATGTTGCAATCCATTACTTGATTGCAATAATAGGTAATCTCATAGGTGTGTGTATATTGACCACTAGAGATGAGAATGGAAATGATGATAATAACAGCTCAATAGGTAAGTGCTCATGTTCCTGTTGGAGCTAAATTGACTCAACATCAGATACCCTCAAATTTGAATTTTTGATTTTCAAAGCCTTCGCCCAAATTTTTTGGTCTCTGTTGCATTCACTTATGAAAGATTACTTTTTAATTTTTGAACCTTAAGAGCCATTGTAAAAATATTTGTCTAAATAAAAATTAAATCCATATCCATAACCGTTGGATTAAATACCTTTTAGCCAATAAGAAAATAACCATTGACATTATTCAATAATTTAAAAAGCTTAAAATTCAAGGTAATAAAATGTTCACATAAAATCTCCCCTAGTCCATAGGTTCCTAAGGAAATTAATCAAAATATTAGGTCCTACGTAAAAAGGAGTAATCATAAGGCCTAAATTAAATCACATGGGCAAATGAGGGTATGGACCCCCTTCGTGGTAAAAATAGAGCAATTTTTAAGATCTGGATGGTTGCGCTTGGTCCATGGCTAATTCGATGGATGCACACGCTCTAAGTTGTATGAAATTTAAAAGCTAAGGTCAAAATTGGTCATAACCTAAGTTTAGCATAATTAAATCAAAGGTATGCACCCATTTTATTAATCATTGAGCAAGTTAAAAATATCTAAGGGTAGCGCTTGTTTATGTCCTGATCAGACAGATGCGTTCTCATTAAAATAATCAAATTTAACTTTAGGTTTTACTAAGGAATAATCCAAATTTTTCTTAAGTGAAAAACCCCTTGTAGGGCCACCTTGTTCTGAGAGACCATGACCAAGGGATTATACACTGTTAAAGTCACCCACGAGTCATGCCCAACCCTTCCCACACCAACATTATCAATTGGATTTTTGGTATCCAATTCAACTTTTTGGTAGGGTGGAGATTCAAACCTGGGACCTCCCATTGAGTATTAACCTCTCCTCTTAACTCACCTACAACACCTGGGTAATCCAAAGTTTAAAATTAATAATCAGATGATTAATTCCAAGATTAAAATTAACTACATTATAAACCTGATGTTAACTACCATGCAGATTTTGAGATCTGGATAACAATGCATAGCTTTGATAAGATCTGACGGTCATGCTCCACTCAGAGTAACCAATAATTAGTGTTTGAAGGTTTTAAATTCTTGATAATTAATTTTTAATTAATCCACATTAATTCTTGATAAATATGATTAAATAAGGGTCTTAATCACATCTCTAATCATTTACCCTTCCTTAATCACCGCATTTAAAATCACCAAGACGTAAAGAAATATTATGTTATAAAGTTTCAAATCATTTAATAGGTAATAATAAATTCCCATTTGATTAAATATTATGTAGATATCAAGATCTCAATGGCGGTGCACGATCCTCATCAAATCTAACAATAGCACTTTTCTAAAGTGGTTAGATATTAATAAGTCAATCATCGGGTAAAAATAATGGTCAAAGCACAATTAACAAAACCTAACTATGATTAGCAAGGGTCTAAAAGCGTAGTTTAATTGTTTCCATTTAGATAAAAAGGGGCACTTATTCAGTTAATCTGATGACAGCACTCACTCCCACCTAGATCCAATGGTGGTGCTTTTCCAAGGAGTTCGAAGATTAATGATGTCAAGTTTTTTGGTCGGATGATTAATTAAAGGTATTTTTTTTAAGAAAAAAACCCCGCCCCCCGCCCGCCCGGGGGGGGGGGGGCCCCCCCCCCCCCCTGGGTGATTAAAGGTATTATTAGAACTAATATCTATGCTTAATCAATATTAAAAGAAGGTTTAATATGTTTTTTATAACCCCCTTTATTTTGGCTAACCTTTACACAAATCTAAAGTTTTCAATGAGTGTGTGCATCCATTATTTGATCTAACAATGAGCGCACAAGAAGATGATCATATTATAAGGTGCATGTGGTTAAATAGAAAACCATTAAGACTTTAATAATCGATTAATCTTGATAAACCTAGATTATGGGTAAGATTAAAGTATTTATTAATAATGATCATATTGATAATTATGAAGCTTTAGGCCTAAGTGTCTTTAATAAAATTGCTGCTAACCTAAGATTTATGACCTAAGGTTCACGATTAATCTAACTAATTTGTCATGTGTTTATGGATCATTGGACTAAAAATCATGTAAGTTCTATGATATCAATGACAACGCTTAGAGAAAACTAGATCTAATGGTAAGCATTATATTTTATGCACATATTTTAAAGGATCGTGTATTTTGCCTTGGCACCTTAAGTAGTGATTAACCTTGGATTAATTATTAAAAATTGACTTGAGGCTAAGCTAATACACTCATAAAGATTTTTTCTTTTGGACTAAACAACATGTAGGTTGGTGAATCTTGATGGGTGCACACCTCCATAATCATATCTAACGACCAACACCCAAAAATATGACCACTTCTTAACAATACATGTTTTGAGTTAACTTTATACAAGACCAAGGTGGCAGAAGGATTACAACGAATTTCTTGTGAAGGCTACTACCACCACGTTCTAAATACCATGTCAAATAGTGGCATGATCCAATGACCAATGAGAGAACTATAAATTATTATAATTACATAAGCCAAAGTCCATCATGGATGTACAGGTTGAGGAAGATCATATACCATAATTGTCCAATTTTAGAAACAATGCAATGGCAAGCATTCATTGGCCAAATTCAAATGGTAGTTGGTAAAACCACATTAATGATACTCCATGCAAGATCAGTGAAGATACTCCACCCTTGAGTACTTAAAATTCCACTCCTGAGTATTACTATCGTCCTAGTTGTCTTGAGTGAAAGAATTATAGAGCAAAGAGTTTTCATTGGCAAGCATAAAGTTAGAAGAGTGTGTATCAATTAGTCAAAGTATTTTCTATGAGGGAAATGGCCACTTGGGGAGCTACCTTCATGCCTAAAGACACCCAAGAGGGAGTGAAATTTTTCACAAACCAAACACTGTATGTTGAGCTCCTAGAGGAAGTTGTTTCTGCAATGGGAATGTATGATTTCTCCAAAAATTGTAGGTAAAACAAGTAGTTGACACCAACCCAACAATATGAGATTGAAAAAACTTATATTTAGATCTTTGCACCTACCATGGAAAACCTACAATGCTCCCCATGGCTAATGGCCAATTTTTTCTACAAAGCAAAGAAGTCTTAAAATAAGGGCACTCCCAGGAGAAATAGATGGACAAGCAATGTAGGGAATTTGAGATATCCCAAGGTATACTACTATTGGAACTTGATGGCATGGCTAGTAGTAGCCTATGATGAGAACACCAAAATATTCTGAGACAACAAGGATCAACCAATGTTCAGCATCGTGCCCAAGTACATCCAATTTTTTTTTAACTTGACACCTTTGGACGCATAGTTATTTCACTAGGTAATTGAAATACAGTCTCACAGGCTAACTAATTTAGAATCTTTAAAAATGCTTTTTGATATGTATGAGGAAGTACAATTTGATTTTCCCATTAGAAAGACTACATTCAAACCTTGGGTCCAATATTTTGTGATATGATTAACATCATTTTGAGAGTACAAGAACTTAGTGTGGTATGGAAAGATATCTTGTACCTAGTAACACAAAGTAATAGGAGAATAAATCCCCCCATATACACCTAGGAAGAAGAGTTGAGTAGACAAATACACTCCCAGTTAACAAACTTAAAAAGGGTAGTCTTGGAGCAGAGGAAAAAAATTCCCCAATTTTCCACTATTCAATTCTCATGCACCTTTTAGCTAGGCAATTAGGAAACTAGAGTAAAGAATGGCTAGGAGCCATTGAGAGTCCATATGTCTAGAATAGGTTTTGGAATATGCTTACACTTGGGATGGTTCTATGATAATTGCATGATATAAATCCACTATGTCCTAACGGGAAAACCCCTTGAGAGACTAGGACCTAGAGTTAGGGCATTCATCAAAGAAAAATAAATAGGGGATTACTTCTTTATATAAAATTTCACATACATTAGTCTTTATGGGGCCAAAATTCCCTCTAAATTGTACCTAGGTATTGCCCTTTCTCTTTGGCTACCCTAGAATTGGTGATATAGGTTGTAGAAGAAGCCAAAATGAGGTAAGAGAAGAAGCATGGTCGAGTCCCCTAGCTCAAATTTCCTTGTAAATTTGGGTGTTACATATTTGTAGCCAGCCCTATTCAAGGTCATGTATGATTTAGAAAACTTAGACTTCAAGGATGCAACTTGGAGGTCCTATGACCTTGCTAAAAAATACAAACAAATGATGAAAACTCACAACTATGCCTTGGTCGAATACATAAATAACTAGTATGAAGAAGTGCTCTTAGAAGCCATAGAGAAGGGGGAATATTTACACAATGTGTGGGAGAAGTTCCCTTATGAACTCAAAGGTAATTCACAAATTCAAAGGCCATATGACTACCCCCCAGAGCTAGTCTCAATAAGGAGGATTTTTGTGGATTCAGTAGCCCCTATTTTCTTTGCCCCCACCCTAGCAATTTGAGAATATGCTATATTAGAAATAATAGAAGATTAGGGCATCAACCAAATGGAGGTTATGATGAGTATGGCCAATATAGTAGAGAACCAAATTCAAATTCTTGAGAGCCCTCACCTCAGGATAGAAGTAACACCCAACACTTCACAACAAACTCCTATAAAATCTAGTACAAAGAAAGAGAAAGAGGTTGTCATCACACCTTCCTAGGATCTTACAACTTCAAAGCAAGATGTAGCTCCTATTTTTGATCAGTTTCTAGCCCTAACTAGTGTGAGGAATTTAGTCCCATAGGCCATTCCTAGCTCACTAAAGATTAATTACAAAGTAGTACTAATCCCATCAGTGATACAAATGAACATGAGGAGAGCAAGTATTTTTGGGGACATCTTAAGAGACCATAGGGTTAAACATTAAGAAGTTGTGCTTGCCCCTGAGGAAAAGAAGTCTAATCTGTCTCTAACCTCAACAAAAGTCATACTAGAAAGGATAGAAGAACAAACATTTTTTAGTATTGTTAGTGAGCAGGAATTACAGATAGTTGCAGGAATGGGTGCCATGGGAGAAGTCTCTACTATAGGAGTGGATGAAAAAATGTCCAAAACATATATGGCAAAGATATCCATACCTACACCATGGAAAATTTTTATCTTCGGAATTGATGATAAAATAGGGGAAATTTCAATGCATGGAGAAGAAGATGACATGGTCATAATGAATAAAGCTATGCATGAGAAAACTATAGATCTTCTGCACTAGAAAACTAAAGACTTGAGGAGCCAATTGGAGGAAAAGGATGATAAAATGGTAGTAATGCAAGCCATGATTAACACCTTGTAGGAATAGTTGTTTCAATCAGCTACCACACCAACATCACCCACCAAGACCAAGGAAGAGGTAGATTATGTAGTCTGCCTTTCTAAAATTAGAAAATAAGTCTCTTTTAAGATATAAGATAGGATGGATGGGATCACAAAAATGTTTAGATAGATTATATTGATCAAATTTACTATCCACGATATGGAAAGTCTGCTATATAATAAGGAACAATATTAGGAAGTTGTTTATCCCACTCTCCTATTGATGGCTGAGTATTTTGAGAAAATTCAAGATAAAGAAGTGATCCTAGCTGATGGCACTGAGGTAAGAAATAATTTTGAATTTATAAAGGTATCAATGTTTGATGCAAACTTAGGGAAGTGGTACAACAATGTCACAAAAATGAGATATTTACTTGATGACATAAGAGAAATATGGGAAAATATTGAACAATCGCTAGAAGAATTATTAGCTACTACCAGCATCAAAGATCCTATCATGGACAAAATAGAGGGGTTTGAATGTGAACCAGATGATGAAAAATAAATGGCTAAACAAGCTACATTCTTGGTCAATTTATTTAAATATTGAATTTCCTATGAGTTTGAGAGCATAAAGATCAAGCAATATTGATCATACATCTTGGTGTTTCTGCACTATCGGTGATGGTGACTTTGTCTGATCAAACCTAGAAATCAAAAATAAAAAAAGGAGTAGAATATGTTGGCGCATACAAGGATAAGTAGTATTTATTTGCAAAATTTTAGGACCCTGAGGTATTTACCCATAATCAAAAGATCCCACTTCTTAAGAGTATTTTTTATGAAAATAAGTCTTACTTTACTAGTAGAAAGTATGTAAAGAAATTTATAATTAGAATAATGTTGTTGTTGATATTACTGTATATGACATTTTTAATTTTGATGAAGATAATACATCTAATTCATATTAGTCTCATAGCCCTGTAAATTGTAATACTATAGTGGATAATACATTAGATTATATAGAATTTTCTTAGCCAACACTTCCTGTAGGTAGTGCTACTATGAATCTAAGTCCTATTATTCCTACAATTACAATAGCTCAAGTAAATCAACAAAATAATATTCAATTGTGGAGAACTAATAGGTATAGGTCTTTTGCTTTACCCACAAATTTGAATGCCCTACCTAATAAAACCCATAAGTACCTTCCCAAGTTTCAAGGAAATAATGTAGTGACTGGAGAAGACCATATCAAATGTTTTTGATACATTATGGATAGCTTAGAGGTATAACATGAAGATGTAGTCCTAAGACTATTTCTACAAACACTAGAAAAAGATACCAGGGAGTGGTTTAACATCCTTCGAGCCAATGACATTGTAGATTTTTCTAAGATGTAAACAGTGTTCCTTAGAAAATTTGGAGAAATAAAAAATGAACAATCCCTGCTAACCGAGTTGGCCACTATGAAGAAAAAGGAAAATGAACCTATTAGTGATTTTAATAAAATGTTTTACAAAACTATGAACAAAATCCCTACTAAACTCAAGCCAAATGTTGTTTCTACAAGAATGCTTTCCAAGAAGAGTTTAATTATGAGTTAAGGCAAGAAAAAGCCATCACTATTGATGAATGTATGGATAAAGCAATAGATATTGAAAGAAACATGCTAGATAGTGGTAAAATGAAACTTTAATCTATAGAAATAAACCAACCTAATAGAAAATAAAAAAGGGTAGCCTTTGATTTATAGAGAATATCTAAAGTGAATGCAATGGAAAAATTGACTAATCAGGTGATAGATATGTTCAATATTATGAACAATAGGTTAGAAAGAATAGAAATAAATAATGGAAATAATGGGAATAATGGTGAGTCATCACAAATATAGAGGCTAAAGGTTGATAATCACCCTCCCTTCAAGAAAAATTTCAATAGGAATTGGGGAAATAACAATGGTTCAGATGAAGGAAACAGGAACAGGAACAATGGGAATAATAACTGGAAGAAAAGAGAATCTGATAGAGATCAGATAAATGTTCCAAACCCTATCCCATATGTTAATATTGTATAAGGTTTCCCTTATTTTTACTCAACCTATGATGCTCCCCATAACTCATAAGGATGTGGTATTTACTTAAGTACACAACACAATGTAGATCTTAATGATGATTTAGAAGAAGATATAAGGATTAATGTCTGTTGGTATTTAGAAGATGAATCAAGAGAATTTTTTTTTTATTATTAATTTCTTAGAAGAGAGAATTCTAACCAGATTTGGGAGTCCTAAAAAATTAGTAACAGATAATGGAAAATATTTTATATCATTTGAGATGGTAGAATTTTGTGCCAAGTATGGAATAAAACTTTCCCACTCTGCAAATTATTACCCTCGAGGAAATGGTCTAGTTGAGTCACCAAATAAAAACTTAATTACCATAATTAAAAGATCATTTAGTAAGAATAAGAAGATTTGGGATAATGAATTAAAATTTGCTCTGTGGGTAGACAAGTTGTCACTAAAAAGAAATACACAAAAAACTCCTTACAAGACGGTGTATGGAGAGAAAGCCTTGTTGCCCCCTAGAATAGAGAAATTAGCACTTTACCTACTATTACAAGATCATGAGAGCCCTAATGCCTTGTAGAGAAGGTTAGACCAAATTTAACAAAAAATAAGAGAAACTCTTAACAAAATAATTGAACAAACTCAGAAAACTATAAAATCATTTAACAAAAAAGCAAAAGGTACTCCCTTATTTGAAGGAGACATAGTAATCTATTGGGATCCTAAAAATTATAAGCATGGTGAGAAAGGAAAGCTTGAACCTAAGTGGCTTGGCCCATACCAAATAAATCAAATTGTCAGTAAAAACACTTACAAGTTGCAAACCTTGGAAGGAGAACTAAAGAAAATCCCTATAAATGGTATACATATCAATATTTAAAACCCTTGCTATGGGATCAATAGAGAGTAAATACCCTAATATAAAAAATAAAAAATAAACAAATAAAAAATAATAATAATATATATCTATTTCTATATATAAAATAAAAAAGTAGAAAAATATATAATCGAAAACAAAGTAGTATTTTTGTTAAAATGTTATGTTTTGCTCATCAAGTAATGTGCTTACTGTTGTTGTTTTCTATTTTTCTTCATGTGGTTTTAATTGTGTCATTTCCCTTTGGAATCATAAGGTAGAAGAGTATTCTTTACTACTTATTTCTCTAAGATAAATAGGAGAAGAGGAAATTTATTTTAGATTTTGATGATGCTTACAATTTTTAAATTTGAATGTTCATGCAATTATCATATGGTATGAAACAAAACAGAGTGAAATCAGAGTTTTTGGTCCATCTTGACAAAGCCTCACTTCATAGACACTATTAAAAGAAATTTTAGGGTCCAAGGGATATAACTATCTTTGGAAAGGTGGTTGAGCCAAAAATCATTACACTCTATTCATTAGCCAAAAATTGATCCTCAACTCAAGCACACTCATTGACAATTCACTTTTATCAAAACATTTCTCAAAAAGAGAAGGAAAATCAAAATAATGTAGATTGAGTTAGTGTTTGAGATATATTGAAAAACCTCTATCGGGGCTATAGATTCTTGACTGGAAGTAGAATAAAAACTATATGGGATCAGTAGCATCTCCATCGAGGCTATAGATGCTTGACTGGTAGTGGAGCCCTACAAATGGTGAAAATATTAAAGAGTGAAATTACTTATTAGGCTTAACCATTTTCCAAACATGATGAAGTTTTGGAAGATCAGGAGATTAGTAATGAATGCACTAACACACACTTAGGCCAAGGCATGATGGAGCAAGTGACTTTGAATAAATTGTGTATAATCATATCATAAGACCTCGTTGAACAGTCATAACAATATTTTTAAAAGGCACATCTAATCTTAAAATTTTGATCCTTTGATCAAAGTTGACTAAAGGGAATAGCTGTTTTGGGGTGCTCTTTTGCTTTAAGATCATATATTTTGTTTCTTTATTGTATATTTCTAGTTTTAAGTTTTATGTTTTTGCCTCTGATCAAGTTTAATAGTTTACGATTCTGTCCAAATATTATAATAAAACTAGGATATTTTGGATCCTCAAGTGCTTCAGGTATTCAACATATTTTCTCAGTCAGTGCCTATGTTGGAGCCAAAATTGACTCAACATCAGATACCCCCAAATTTAAATTTTTGATTTTCAAAGCCTTGTCCAAATTTGTTGGTCCCTATTGCATTCACTTATGAAAGATTGGTTTTTAATTTTTGACCCTTTAATAGCCATTGTAAAAATTTTTTGTGTAAATAAAAATTAAAGCCATAGCCATGACCATTGGATTAAATGCCTTTTAGCTGATAAGAAAATAATCGTTGATGTTATCCAATAATTAAAAGGGCTTCAAATTCAAGGTAATCAAATGTTCACTTAAAAGATCCCCTAGTCCATAAGTTCCTAAGGAAATTAATCAGAATATTAGGTCCTAAGTAAAATGGAATAATCATAAGGTCTAAAGTAAATCACATGGGTAAATAAGGGTATGCACTCCCTTCATGGTAAAATTCAAGCAATTTTTAAGATCTGGATGGCTGCACTTTGTCCATGGCTAATTCGATGAATGTGCACTCTCTAAGTTATCTTATCTTTAAAATTTAAGGTTAACATTGGTCATAACCTAATTTTAGCATAATTAAATCAAAGTCATGCACCCATTTGATTAAGCATCAAGCAAGTTCAAAATATCTAAGGGTAGCACTCACTCCTAGCTCGATCAAATGGATGTGCTCTCATTAAAATAATCAAACTTAACCACATGTTTTATTAAATAATAATCCAAAGTTTAAAATTAATAACTAGATGATTAATTTCATGATTAAAATTAATCGTATTATAAACCTAATGTTAACTACCATGCAGCTTGCAATATCTAGATGGTGATACATATCTTTGATAATATTCGACGACCGTACTCCACTCGGAGTAACCAATCATTGGCATTGGAAGGTTTTAAATGCATGATAATTAATTTATAATTAATTTGCATTAATTATTGATAAGCATTATTAAATAAGGGTCCTAACCATGTTTCTAATCATTCCCCTTCCTTAATAACCATATTTAAAATCACCAAGGCCTAAAGAAACCCCTTTGATTAAAGATTGTGTAGATCTCAAGATATCAATGATGGCGCACAATCCTCATTAAATCTAACAGCAATGCTTTTTCAAAGTGGTCGAATATTAAAAAGTCAATCATCAAGTACCAATAATGGTCAAAGCATGATTAAGAAAATATAACTATGATTAGCAAGGGTCTAAAAGTGCAGGTTAATTTTACCCTTTGGATAAAAAGATGTGCATCTTCAGTTGATCCGATGGTAGTGCTCGCTCCTGCCCAAATCCAACGCTGGTGCTTTTCCAAGGCATTCAAAGATTAATTATGCCAAGTTTTTTTGGTTAGATGATTAATTAAAGGTATTATTAGAACTAATATCTATGAATAATCAAGATTAAAGGAGGGTTTAATACATTTTTGATAACCCCCTTTCTTTTAGCTAACCTTTGCATAAATCTAAATTTTTCAATGAGCATGTGCATCTGTTATTTGATCTAACAGTGAGTGCACAAGAAGATGATCATATTATAAGGTGCATGTGGTTCAATAGAAAACTATTAACACTTTAATAATCTGTTAATATTAATAAATTTGGATTATGGGTAATATTAAAGCATTGATTAATAATGATCATGCCAAGAATTATGAAGCTTTGGGCCTAAGTGTTTTTAATAAAAATACTACTAACTTAAGATTTATAACCTAAGGTTCATGATTAATCTAACTAATTTATCATGTGTTTATGGATTGTTGGACTAAAAACCATGCAGGTTCTAGGATATCAATGGGAGTGCTCAGAGCAAACCAGATATAATGGTAAGTGCTATGTTTGATGCATAGATTTTAAAGGATCAAGTATTTTGCCTTAGTGCCTTGAGTAGTGATTAACCTTGGATTAATTATTAAAAATAGACTTTAGGCTAAGCTAATAAACTCATAAAGGTTTTTGCTTTCGAACTAACCAATGTGCAGGTTGGTGAATTTTTATGGGCACACATCTCCATGATTAGATTTAATGACTAGTGCTCAAAAAGATGACCACTTCTTAATGTACATGTTTTGAGCTAACTTTTTACAAGATCAAGGTGGTGGAAGGATTACGATGATTTTCTATGAAGGCTACTACCACCATGTTCTACATACCACATCAAATAGAAGCGTGACCCAATTATGAATGAGAGAACTGTAAATTATTAGAAGTACACAAACTAAAGTCCATCACAAATGTATAGGTCAAGGAATATCATATGCCATAGCTATCCGATTTTAGAAACAATACAATGGCTGAATTAAAATTGTAGTTGGTAAAACCACATTAATGATACTCCATGCAAGATCAGTGAAGACACTCCATCCTCGAGTACTTAAACCCCCACTCTTGAGTGTTACTACCATCCTGGTTGTCTTGAGTAAAATAATTATAGAGCAAAGAGTTGTTATTGGCAAGCAAAAAGTTAGAAGAGTGTGTATCAATGAGTTGAAGTATTTTTTGTGAGGGAAATAGCCACCTAGGGAACTACCTTCATGCCTAAAGACACCCAAGAGGTAGTAAAAATTTTCACAAACCAGATGTCATGCATTGAGCTCCCGAAGGAAGCTATTACTGCAATGGGAATGTACGATTTCTCTAAAAAGTCTGGGTAAAATAAGCAACTGACACCGACCCAACAATATGAGATTGAAAACACTTGTGTTCATAGATTTACACCTACCATGGAAAATCTGCAATGCTCCCCATGGTTGATGACCGATTTGTTCTACAAAGTAAATAAGTCATAAAATAAGGGTGCTTTCAAGAGCAATAGATGGACAAGCAATGTAAGGAAGTTGATATGTCCTAGAGTATACTACTCTATGGACCTGATGGCATGGATGGTAGTATCCTATGATGAGAACACCAAAACATTTTGAGAGAACAAGGAGAGCCAGTGTTCAACATCATGCCCAAGTACATCCAAAAAAATTTCAACTTGACACCTTTGGACACATAACTATTTCACCAGGTAATTGAAAATACATGAAGGATGCTCACACTTGGGATGGTTCTGTGATAATTTCATGGTAGAAATCCACTAGATCCTAATGGGCAACCCCCTTGAGAGACTAGGATATAGAGTTAGGATATTCATCAAAGAAAAAAAAATAGATGATTATTTATTTGAAAAAACATTCACATACATTAGGCTTTATGGGATAAAAATTCTCCCTAAATTGTTACCTATGTACAACCCTTTCCTCTGGTTGCCCTAGAACTGGTGAGACGGGTTTCAGAATAAGCCAAAATGAGGTAAGCAAAGAAGCATGGTCGAGCCCCCTAGCTCAACGTTCCTTGTAAATTTGGGTATTACATATTTGCAGGGTATCCAACCCTATTCAAGAGTATGTATAATTTAGAAAATTTGGACTTCAAGAATTTAACTTGGAGGCCCTATGACCCTGCTAAAAAATATAAATAGATGATGAAAGCTCATAACTATGCCCAAAAATGCCTCATTATTGCACAATTTTTGACATATAAAAACTGCCATATTACCAAAAATGAAAAAATTAATTACCAAATAGTTTTTGGAGATGTACTATTTGTTAGTTTTGACATATTTGTTAGAAAACATTATATCTTCAAAAAAAAAAAAATTAAATGACCTACCTAAAATAAACAGCCAAAATAGACATTCTGAATGTATTTTTGAGCATCAAGTGCACCTACAACCAGTTATTTCGAAGATCTTCGGAATAACAGGGGAACACACTTCTTTTTTAATATCTATGGTTTCTAAGTGGTTGAAAAGGTAAAATAAGGTTGAGGGGATATAGGAAAAACTTTCTACAACTATCTCCACCATTCCTTGCTGACCAGAAGACACAACTCATGAGGAAATATCAACTGATGCAGTTGATCCTGTCCTGAAATAGACCCAGATTAGTTGTAGAATAATAGGCAAATAAGTTGTAAGATAGGAAAATGATATTTTAAAGTGGAGATAGGTGTACAAGATATTTATAAGACTCCTCCAATGTACTCCTACCACTGAAGATGCCTTCTAAGGGCCAATGAGTGCTGTTGTAGCACAAATTGTCCAAAATTACACTTATTTCAGATTCAGAATTATTGGCAAATCACTGTAAAATAGCAAATAGGCTGATTTGAGCATGAGATATATTGTAATATTTTATTATAAATAACACAGCTCCCTTCTTGGTTGAGCTAAGTAGGAAGTAGAATAGAGGAGAGTAGTTAGTAGCAACAAATAGGACAGTACAACAATTCTTTGTAATAGTTTCAACATGTTTTGACAACAATAAAAGTGTAGTTCTTTTGTCAATTTTTGTTCATGAGAAAGTGTGATTGTTAATTAGTTAAGGAGTATTTTTCCCACCTTCTTCTAGATCAGGAAGCTTGGGCCCACTTTCAGGCCTAGAAGGAGGATTTTCATGATAGGTTTTTCTGTAATTTTGCTACAACAGAATTAATAGATTGCTTGTCAGATTTCATTTTCTTGTTTTAAGTTTGTGTGATGTTATTTATATTTTCCATTATGTTTATATGCAGCATTTGTGTGTGTGTCAGCTAAAAAATTATATTAGACATTTGTTTCCCTTGTTTCCTCTACTTTCCATGTTCCCCTATTTTTTTATGTTTCAACAACTTTCAATTTTTAGCAGATTTCATTTTGCTGTCAATTCCTGTAGCAGAAGCTTGACGACCTTTTGTGGCAGGACATTGATAGGTGTTTTTAGCATAAGTTTTATTTCCAAGCATCATTTCAATTCTACAAGAGTAAACTAGGTTTCAATTCTGCAAGTGTAATTTAGGATTTCAATTTAGCAACATTTTAATTATGTTATTTCAATTTTGCAAAAGTAAATTAGATTTCAATTCAGCAATTTCCAATTCTTGCAATTGTAGTTAATTGTCAATTTTTGCAACTTAGATTTAGTTTTCAATTCCTGCAATTTAATTTAGTTTCCATTCTGCAGACTAGGTTTAGTGTGACACCAAAAGGCTAAACCAAAATCTATTTCACCCAATAAATGCTTGAAATATGAATGCTTGAATTGTACTCTACCCTAACCTTCTATCGTAGATAACCTTGGACACCACCCGGATTGATAAATCATAAGATTAAATGATGCTATTAATGACACACATCATTTTGGCATCGTTGTTAAGGAACACGATGTTGTTAGAGGGTAAAAGCAGTCAAATAATTATTATTGTGCTAAGTTGTGAACTTCAGAGTAAAATATGAATATCATAACTAGTATAAATAATAATTTTTGATAGTTGCATTTCATAACATTTAGAAAACAAGCAAGAAACCACAGGGAGGTGATCTTCACACTTAGGGGTTAAATTGCCTATGTTTGAAATTCTTGATAAAAATTGAAAGAAATTCATCATCCTCATTATCAGGAAACATAAGATCTCTTGAAAAATTTAGAGGAGCCATCTGCTAGTACTACCCTTTTTATATCCATATCATTAGGGTAGTATAAACAAATTTGTACTAGGTGTTGGGAAGACATCATGGCAGATATACAAGACTATCCCTTGAACAAAACAACCATATCAGCTACTTGTAGCATTTGTTCACAAGGACATATCACTGATAAATGCCATTTACTTCCACAACTCAAAAATATCCTAGAGATGCAAAATTTGTTGCCTAGTCTGAATTCTTCTCAAGAGAGATCCCAACAACAACAAATAGAGCAAGTAAATCAACCACTACCTCCAGCCCAACCTATGGCCAATCTGAATAATATAGGATAGGTAGCCCCTGTCTATGTAGTTGAATCTAGTAAAAATACTACAAGAAATGTTATTGACTGTAGTAACATCCAACTATGCTCAAACAAGACCTTACCTGAGCTTGAAGAGATAAAATTCAATGGAGATACACAAAAACCCTTTAGTCCAGACACACAAAAATCAGCCTTGGATAAAGGAGAAAAACTAGAAAATCTGCACATAGAAAATTTACTTCCATTGAACTCCTTAGTAAGCAATTACAAAGGGGTAAATTATATCCTCCTAGGAATGAAACAAATTGAAGTACAACCAAGAAAATTCTTGAACATTATTAGTTGGTTGACTTATGAACAAAAAGCAAAATTGTTTGCTATTTTGAAACAATATTTCAATCCTTTTGCATGGAAATACAAGGGTATGTCAAGATTTCATCTTGATGTATGCACTCATAGGATATATATTGAAAATGTTAAACCTGTGAAACAACTACAAATGCAATTAAAGTCTACCTTAAGAGATATTGTCCAAACTGTAATAAAGAAACTCTTAGAGGTTAGACTCATTTATCCAATTTTTGAAAACCGATGGATTCCTCCATTAGTTATTATTCCAAAGAAAAATAGGAAACTGAGAGTGTGTGAATATTATCAAGAACTGAATACAGTCACACATAAGGACCATTTTCTATTTATTGATCATATATTAGACATACTCAATTTCACACTGTATGAATTGGTTTATGATAAGAAACCATATTTTCCTATTGAAATTGAGTTACTAATGCTTTTAACATCTTTGGGAATTGGTATTGAATTGTTTCAAGTACAGATTGACAAGATTTTATAGACTAGGAGGCATGGACCACACTTGATTGAAGAAGTTTTCAGATATGGAGCAGTGCTTCTTTCTCCCATTGGTGATTCATGGAGGAAGTTAGTGGTGAATGGATATTGCCTTCGGGTATACCATGCACCATTAACTAAGGAGGAGTTCTTGAGGGAGATTACACAATTGGATGTACATATGATGGAAGAGAATTTCTCTTCCATAACAGATTCAGAGTGATGCTAAAAAGTTTGACAAAAAGAAAAAAAAATACAAGAAAAGCAAAAAGAGAATAATCTTGTTTGTGAACTTCCTTCATGGGCACAAGCAAGACAAGAGAAAAAGTTGAAAAAAAAAAAGAGATAAAAAAAAGAGAAAAAGAGAGAGAGAAAAAAATTGCAGCAAAAGGCATGTCCCACAAAATGGGGATACATGAGGACAAGCATCAATTTTAGCATGGAGAAGGAACAATGGAGTCAATACTTCATTTCCAGCAATAAGGAGTTAATGATGACATGAGAAGGCTCTTATTACTCATATGGAAAGGATGGTTGCATCATTGTTGCAGGATTCAACATAAAAAGATGGTGTTTTCATACAAATATTGACATGTTTTTGTAGAATAAGGATTGTTCTTATCCAAATAAGAGTGAGAGACATTCTCTCTCATTGAAGCACTTGAAAAAAAAATATAGAAGTTGGTTGAAAACCAGAAATGGCAGCCTCTTATGAAAAAAAAAGATAAAAAAAGGGAAAAGAAAAATGAAAAAAAGAAAGAAAAAAATGAAAAAAATGAATAATTCAGTAGTGAAAACCTCCTTGAGGCGTTGTTGAGTTGGCTTGCATGAAAACCAGTTTTTCGACGTGCATTGCCTTGTTGATCCACCCATCATTGTTCCACCATTGTACAAATCTCACACTGCACATGTGTTATGTTTATGCTTTCAGATAGCTTGCTAACAATCATCAGAAGCAACTTGTAAGGTGCATGATCAATTTTTAGGATAGTAAGGTATGTGTTTCTTGCATTTAAGTCATAGTAAGCATTTAGCATTTAGTGTATGATAATCGGTATTTGGCATAAACTATTCATACAATATTGGCAAGTTGAAAATGGAACATGTTCAAAATGTCAAGAAACACCCCCTTCTACCCTTAGTTGCATGGGAACTTCAAAACTGTGCAAAAACCTGATTTTGGGACAGACATGGCAGCAATTCTATTTGAATTAGCAGGGCAGGTTTCAGAAGGAGAACTGCAAGTTTATATCTCACAATTGTCTCATAAATTTGAGGAGGATAATCTGGAAAATGCACCTAAAAGATTCTATTTTACTACTACTGCAATAAAATAGTAATATACAAAATGAAGAATAACATCTAAACAAAAGGATAGAGAAGGGATTTTTGATGTTATAGAAGGCTTACATACCCTAGAGATGGGTCCAGAATAGAATCTACAACTAAATTTTGCATATGAGGTCATTTCTACATTTTTAGATGCATCTTCAGAATAAGCAGAGACATCTTCGAATAACAGTCTTATTCCAAAGATCTTCGAAATAAGACAAAAATTATGCCAAAAATTCTTGAAAATGTTGCAGAATAGAAAAAAGAGTAGGACACATCAAATATTGAGGTTCCTAAAGCTCAAAATCATCCCACCACAAGTAGTACATCCCTCAAAAAGGTTCAAAATTGAATTTTTGTCAATTTTGTTTTAGAGGTGCAAAACAACAGAAATAGGCATCCAGGCTGAAATGTTGTCAAGATAGAAAATTCCACCAGTAGTAGTGCATATGCCAAATATGGTTCCATTAGAAAAATACAATAAGGCTATTGCAAGATGAATCACATGATACCAAGCCTTTAAGAGGTACCTTGCAACACTAAAACTTGTAGAAGGGCAGAAAAAGAGTCAAAACTATAGGAATTGCAGAAATTGCAATATTGAAGGATGTAAGTGCAGAAGTCAAAGAGTTGCAAGTTGAAAATGAAAAAATATATGCAAGAAACAAAAAGTAGAATAAAAAAAAGGAAGAAAAGAAAAATTGTAGGAACTACAAAATTGAAAAAAAATTGCAAGGTTGTAGAAAAGTGAAATACATGTGCTTAAATTGCAAAATGCTTGGTGTAGTGCAGCAAGGAGAAATTTCATGGGTAGAAGGTGGCAAAGGATGTTGTTCACAAGGATAAAACCTGCATATTACTATGGCCTACTAGGATGCATGAGGGCATGCATCAGTTCAAGCTGGGGGGATGATGAGGCCCAAAAATACCTCATTATTACACAATGTTTGACATATAAAAACTGCCATATTACCAAACATGACAAATTTAATTGCCAAATAGTTGATTAGAATATATTATTTGTTAAGTGTTTGCATGATTTTATGTTAGGAACACTATATCTCTATTTTTGACTATTTTCAGCATTTTGTGACTGTTTTTGCTTGATTAAGTAGCAAATAAAAACATGCATTTCAATTAGCCAAATGTGGTATGCTGATATCCATTAACTTCACAATGGTTTTTGAATGTTTTCCTACCCTTCAACTTGTTTGAAATCCACATTGGAGCCAAATTTTTAGGACTATCATAAATCTGAAAATCTGTAGAAAACAACCATATAAAAATCAACAAGCTATCACTTTATAGGAACACCTTGAAGTTGTCAAGAAAAGCATGAGGAAATGGATGGAATAAGTTCAGAAGGACTAAAGAAGACATCTGACCTATTTAGAAGCATTCCCACATGGTCTAAATAGGCAACAACAAGCAAAAACGGGAAAATGCAGAAATCACCATGTAAATTCCAGCCAACTACCAATGAATGGCAAGGCCTAGAATTTACCAATGGAGAAGGATGAAATCAGTTGGAATCACCTCCTAGAAGCTAGATTAAATGACCTACCTAAAATAAACAGCCAAAATAGACATTCTGAATGTATTTTTGAGCATCAAGTGCACCTACAACCAATTATTTCAAAGATCTTCAGAATAATAAGGGAACACGCTTATTTTTGAATATATATGGTTTCTAAGTGATTGAAAAGGTAAAATAAGGTTGAGGGGATATAGGAAAATATTTCTAAAGCTATATCCACCATTCCTTGCCAACCATAAGACACAACTCATGAGGAAATATCAATTGATGCAATTGATCCTATCCTAAAATAGACCCAGATTAGTTGTAAAATAATAGGCAAATAAGTTGTAAGATAGGAAAATGATATTTTAAAGTGGATACAGGTGTACAAAGATATTATAAGACTCCTCCAATGTACTCCTACCACTGAAGATGCCTTCTAAGGGCCAATGAGTGTTGTTGTAGCATAAACTATCCAAAATTACACTTATTTCAGATTCAGAATTATTGGCAAATCATTGTAAAATAGCAAATAGGCTGATTTGAGCATGAGATATATTGTAATATTTTATTATAAATAATATATATCCCTTCTTGGTTGAGCTAAGTAGGAAGTAGAATAGAGGAGAGTAGTTAGTAGCAGCAAATAGGACAATACAACAATTCTCTGTAACAGTTTCAACATGTTTTGACAACAATAAAAGTGCAGTTCTTTTGTCAATTTTTGTTCATGAGAAAGTGTGATTGTTAATTAGTTAAGGAGTGTTTTTTCCACCTTCTTCTAGATCAGGAATCTTGGGCCCACTTTCAGGCCTAGAAGGAGGATTTTCATGATAGGTTTTTCTGTAATTTTGTTGCAGTAGAATTAACAGATTGCTTGTCAGATTTCATTTTCTTGTTTTAAGTTTGTGTGATGTTATTTATATTTTCCATTATGTTTATATGCAGCATTTGTGTGTGTGTCAGCTGAAAAATTAGATTAGACATTTGTTTCCCTTGTTTCCTCTACTTTCCATGTTCCCCTATTTTTTTATGTTTCAACAACTTTCAATTTTTAGCAGATTTCATTTTGTTGTCAATTCCTGTAGTAGAAGCTTGATGACCTTTTGTGGTAGGACATTGACAGGTGTTTTTAGCATAAGTTTTATTTCCAAGCATCATTTCAATTCTGCAAGAGTAAACTAGGTTTCAATTCTGCAAGTGTAATTTAGGATTTCAATTCAGCAACATTTTAATTCTGTTATTTCAATTTTGCAAAAGTAAATTAGATTTCAATTCAACAATTTCCAATTCTTGCAATTGTAGTTAATTGTCAATTTCTGCAACTTAGATTTAGTTTTCAATTCCTGCAATTTAATTCAGTTTCCATTCTATAGACTAGGTTTAGTGTGACACCAAAAGGCTAAACCAAAATCTATTTCACCCAATAAATGCTTGAAATCTGAATGCCTGAATTGTACTCTACCCTAACCTTCTATCGTAGACAGCCTTGGACACCACCCCGGATTGATAAATCATAAGATTAAATGATGCTATTAATGACACATCATTTTGGTGCCATTTCTAGGGAACACGGTGTTGTTAGAGGGTAAAAGCAATCAAATAGTTATTATTGTGCTAAGTTGTGAAGTTCAGAGTAAAATATGAATATAATAACTGGTATAAATAATAATTTTTGATAGTTGCATTTCATAACATTTAGAAAACAAGTAAGAAACCACAAGGAGGTGATATTCACACTTAGGGGTTAAATTGCCTATGTTTGAAATTCTTGATAAAAATTGAAAGAATTCATCATCCTCATTATCAAGAAACATAAGATCTCTTGAAAAAATTAGAGGAGCCATCTACTAGTACTGCCCTTTTTATATCCATATCATTAGGGTAGTATAAATAAATTTGTACTAGGTGTTGGGAAGACATCATGGCAGATATACAAGACTATCCCTTGAACAAAACAACCATATTAGCTACTTGTAGCATTTTTTCACAAGGACATATCACTGATAAATACCATTTACTTCCACAACTCAAAAATATCCTAGAGATGCAAAATTTGTTGCCTAGTCTGAATTCTTCTCAAGAAATATCCCAACTATAGACACCTAACACCTGTCATGTTTAGGGAGACTACTCACATGGGCATATTCGTAGATCATGTGACTAAACCTTGGGACCTTCCAAGTACCAAAAGTGGCTTTCACCACTCATTTGGGGTATTCTTAGTCCATCCAAGCCTGGACGCTATGGACCAAAGTGACTGGATCCTGGCCATTACAACTCAGAGCGACCAATCCTTAGCTACTACAGACCAGCACAACCAAACCTTAGTTATTGTAGACGACATTGACTAAACCCTAAAATGCAATTTATTGCCAATCTAGCCTAATCTCGGGTGAAAGTGGTAGTTTGCATGTGATAAATCCAAGCGGGGATAACTTTGCATGATCCTCCATGACTAGTCTACCTAAAAGACTCATGTCTTGATTTAGACACTAGTTAACTGGCCCTCAAGGGCAGATACAGGTAAAAATTCTCATGCTAAAATCTAGTGTGCATGTAGAAAATCAATCCTAGGGTTTTGACATTGACCTAGGGCTTCAAAAACATTATAAGGTGCAGACCTAAAGGCACCAGGGAATGAGAATGAGGAATTATTGATAGACTTAGAGAGAGCTTTCAGAGACTTGGAGAGCTTTTTCTTGTAGCAAAGCCCTATTGGATTGGAGAGCAAACTAGAGCACCTTTGAGGAGCAACGAAGTGCTAACCAACTTAGGGTCTTTCATTTACAGGATATTCAACACATTGGATAAAAAATGACAATCATTTCAACATCGATAACAAGTTTAGATTCATAGCCTTGAAACAATAGAAATAGGTTTTCATCTTAGCGGTCATTTTCTTGGATAGTGGTCCACCAACCTAATCTAGGTTTCTTTGCATTAGTTTCTTTCATTTAGCTTGTTACATGCTTTTACACCATTAACATATATTTGGTTTATCGCATTTACTAGCATTCATAGCATTATTTTCTATTGTTATGGAGCATATTTCTATTTATCATTAGGATTATTGCTAACAACCTCATACAAGGAGGTAATCTTGGACAGCTGAGTGTTTGCTATTATTTTCATGCTTGCAGGACTATAGGTACATTTGATAGATTATCAACATACAAAAGCAAATGGATCCCTCTAGGAACCAGACCTAGAGAAGGAGACATATATAAGCCCTCATATAGTTTCTATGTGCATCATCGGGAAGCCTACATCACCCCTTTTGAGGGGACATCTTACATCTGTTACCCTACTTTGTAAAATCTATATCAAAAGAAGGAAATCTCTCAAAGGGATCTATATGTAACCAAACTTGAGAAAAAGTAATAAAAAGCATTATCTATTCATTTTATTTATATCTCAGTTGTATATTTCATTTAATTCATGATTAAATATGAATAAATAAAATAATATTTGTAAATAGGAGTAGTGGATGGTGCACCGCTTCCCTGGGGTCACCACATATGGCGATCATAGTGGGGCATAAGACCATACCTATGATGTGTCATGTCTTGGAAGGGGCCATGCAATACAACATCCTCCTAGGGCACCCTTGGATAAGAGATATGAATGTGTTCCTTCAATTTTACACCAATGTGTCAAGTATGTGCATGATGACAAAGTCAATGTGGTGTTGGTTGATGAAGAGCCATTCAAATATGTCCATCAGGTGGATTTTCTAGGAGAATTTATGATTCCTTATACCCACCTGTATGTAGGACCTTCATCTCCAACTACACAACTAGATGATAGAGATAAAGGGGTATGAAAAGATCCATCAACATCAGCACCTCATCTTGCATCCAAAATGACTGATGCTTCTAAGAGACCATCAATGTCTAAACCAAAAGACAATCAGAAGCTAAAGGTACCCTTAGTTGAGGAAGGAAAGCCCAAGGAAGCACTAACCATAGCCATTGAGAAAATTCCAAGTCCCATGGAAGAAGAAGATCTCCAAGATCAAGCTAAGGAGATACTAGAACCCGCTTCACCAGTGTCATTTGTAGGATCATCCACATAACATGTGATAATACACTTGGCAAGCACAAGGATAGGAGAGTATCTTGTGCAGAACATAACATTCACACCCATCATAGAGTCTGCACAGGACATGGGATGACCAAAAGACCTAAGACCACCAGTGGGAACAGTGGTTCCACTTGGAATCCCTCCCAACCAGACCAACTTTATCTATGTTGGCCTGGACTGCACCCATAAGTCTATAGACATAGAAGAGGATAATGATGAACTATTCATTGTTAATGTTCATTACCTCTCTAATCCTAAGTTTTCTCTAAGCTACTTTGAACGTTGCCATTGGCATGGCTATGGTCTTGGTATATATGAGCAAGGGCGTAGGCGGCCATTCGAGCCGCAATACCAGCTTCCCTCTGATAGATTTGGGTTAGGCTATCACATCAGAGGTTGATATGACTCTCTAGTAGCAACCTTGGATAGATTAATATTGGGGTTAGGAGAAGACATCAATTTTATTCCTTATCACCCACCAAGTACAAGATATCCAAGTAATAGACAAGTGGCCATGGTAAACATACCACCACCCGAGACTTATCATCCAAGCTTCATAATTGATGCCATCCCAATAGGTTGCAACTTGTGGGATGAAGAGCGAGAAGAAAATGGATATGAGGCAAGCGATGATGAAGTACAAGCAAGATTAGCCTATCATGGGCCTCACTATTTACAAAGCCTTTCCTGGTCCGACCACAATGAGAGTGGGTACATATCGGATGAAAGTGGCTATGAGTTAGAGGACTCAACAGAAAGAGCCTACCTAGGGCCAAGGTAGTGGCCCCATAGCTTGGGGTAAGACACTAATGCAAATGGCATCTTCATAAGTGATGAATAATATGAGGATGAAATAGAGATGGCCTACTTGAGGCCAAGACACGTGCCCCTTGTCTTGGGACCACATACCAATGCTAATGGTTTTTGGATAAGTGATGATGACTTTGAAGATGATACTGAGATGGCTTATCTTGGGCCTCACCACTTGCGACAAGTCAACATGTTGGTAGAAAGAGAAGTGGCACTTCGTGCCATAGACCCTGGCTTACAATTTTTGGGAAGACCTATCGACTTAGTTGCCATTCACCGTGCGGTCAATCCCCTCTCGCCTACGTTCAGGGAGCTCTTAGAACCCAATGATCCTATTATCCGGCCTGCTCATGGGCTAGATCCAAAGATTCCTTTCCCTCTAGAGCCTCATCATGAGTATGGAGGGGAAACCTATGAGACAATATTTCACCCATGTGGTCCTGGAGATTTCATTCCATCCATCAATACAATCTCCATTGATTTGACCACTCCACTTCATAACCTAGTGGATCCTACTAAACCACTATGTCTTGATACAGAGGCTATTGATTGGGATCATGTTGATTCACCCATAGATCCTGAGGACCTTTTCCCTAATGAAGAGGTGTTACAACCATTTCATTTTGCATCAGGCTGTGCATATGATGTATTCCATGCCGGTTTGGATCCTGAGTCAGTAGGACCTATAAATCCCATCGATGACATTCATTTGATACCCACACCTCACCAATTGGAGGATGGGTCACATATGGCTATAGAAGTAACTTTCGAGGTGGACATCAGTGATGATCCTACTCAACCAAAGAAAGTCAAGTTCAGAGAAAGTCTATCTCCAGAGGAACAAGCCATCATAATCCCTCTCCTTAAAGAGAGGCCAAATATTTTTGCTTGGACTTACAAAGACATGCCAGGAATTGATCCAAAGTTAGTGGTTCATAACCTTTCATTGGATCCCATGAAGAAGCTAGTCAAGCAAAAGTTGAGGAAAATGCATCCAACCATCACTTTGATGGTGAAGAACGAGTTACAAAAACTGTTGGATGCGATTTTCATAGTTCCCATCGACTATCCCAAATGGGTCTCGAACATGGTGCCCATGGGAAAACCCGATGGAAGAGTCTGTATTTGCATGGATTTTAGAGACTTGAATAGGGCAACTCCAAAGGATTCATTCCCATTGCCAAACATAGACGCTCTTGTTGATGCCACCGCAGGTCATGAGATGCTCTCCCTAATGGATGGTTTTTCTGGATACAATCAAATCCGGATCAAACCTGAAGACCAACATAAGACTACTTTCATTACTCCATGGGGGACATTCTATTACAAGGTGATGCCATTTGGCCTAAAGAATGTTGGTGCCACATATCAGTGGGCCATGACATACATCTTCCATGACTATATGCATAAGATCTTGGAGGATTACATTGATGATTTACTGGCCAAGTCTTTATTGCGGCAAGGGCATGCTGAAATCCTTACAAAGGTCTTCGATCACCTCATTGAGCACAATGTTAGATTGAATCCTAAGAAGTGCGTGTTTGGCATAACTTCTGGTAAGCTCTTAGGGTTCATCATTTCTAAGAGAGGCATTGAAGTCGATCCTGCAAAGGTAAAGGCTATAATGGAAATGGCCGCCCCTACCAACATTAGGGAGTTAAGAAGCCTACAAGGCAAGGTAGCATCCATCAAATGGTTCATTGCTCAATTATCAGACAAGTGTCGGCCCATGAACCGGTTGCTACGCAAGGATGTCCCATTTCATTGGGATGAAGAGTGCCAACAAGCCTTTGCAGAGATCAAAACTTACCTAGAAACACCACCAATGTTGGCTCCACCAAGGCCAGAGGTACCATTTTTACTGTACATATCGGCTACTGATTTTGCTTTGGGCACCATGTTGGCCCAAAAGAATGCACAAGACAAAGAGCAAGTCGTATATTACATCAGTCGCACCTTGGTGAGTTATGAGCTAGGATATGCGTATGTAGAAAAGTTGTGTTTAGCAGTGGTCTTTGCAACCAAAAAGTTGTGACACTACATGTTGAGCCATACGACCTACGTTATATCAAAACAAAATCCTTTGCAGTATATGATGAACAAGACCTATCACAATACACGTACTGCAAAGTGGATCATGCTATTGATAGAATTTGATCTAGAGTTCATAAGCCAAAAGTCCATCAAGGGACAAGTCATAGCAGATCAATTAGTAGAGGCACCTCTTCAGGATAGCAAGCCTCTCACCATAGAATTGCCTGATGATGCGGTCTTCGCATTATCAGATCCACCCAAACCCAAGGAACCTAAGAAAGAAAGAGACATGGCATTGTTCTTCGATGGTTCGAAGTGCGAGCAAGGGGGTGGTGCAGGGATAGTATTTATCACACCGTAGGGTGCTCCATTGCCCTTATCATTCAAGCTAGACTTCCCTTGCACAAATAATAACACAGAGTATGAGGCCCTGATCTTGGGACTCCAAATAGCCATTGCAATGGGCATTAAAATATTGAATATCTTTGGTGACTCTTTGCTCATAGTTAATCAAGTCAAAGGATTGTTCCAATGTAGGTGCCCACTCTTGAAAGCTTACAAGGAGCTTGTTGACACTTACCTAGCCCGACTGGAATGGTATGACATCGAGGCAATCCCTCGTACGTCAAATAGATTTGTAGACACCATGGCATCTTTGGGATCCTTAATCCCTTAGAATCTATCTACTGATTTCACAACCATTCATGTTAAAGTGCTCGTGCACTCAACAATACAACGTGAGGCTATTGACAATCAAGAGTCAGTCAACATGATCCAGACCGAACCAAATCAGGATTGGTCCTTCAGAGCTAGAGCTTTCTTGCAAATAACATCTTGGGAATATTTGATCTCTCAAGGCCCTATGGAGTGTGGTACAACCATTCACCATAGGGTTATTTCTCAATCTGTGTTCACAGATTTTGGATCGTAGGAGGAACATGTCATTTTATCCATAGAAGTTGTGGCTTATCAGGATTGGCTTTCCCAATTGCAGGATTTCTTGAAACTTGGAATGGTACCACAAGGCCTATCGCATGCTGAAATATGAGCATTTAAATAGAAGGTGATGAGGTACATCTTTCTAGGAGAGATCCTTTATAGATGAGGCTATGATGGAATGCTCCTTCATTGTCTTGAGCCCCAGGAAGCATCTTGGGCAATTTTGCAAGCCCACGATGGCACGTGTGGTGGTCACTTCAGTGGCATGGCCATCGTTAAGCGCATCTTGAGAATGGGTTACTATTGGCCCACTATGGAAAAATACTATTGCGAGTATGTCAAGAAATGTGTTAAGTGCCAACATCATGCAAACCTCACTCACTTGCCATCACAAGCCTTGCAACCCATCCAGGAAGCATGGCCCTTCTCGTAGTGGGGACTAGACTTAGTGGGGAAGATCTCACCCCCATCCTCAGGCCGACACACGTTCATCATAATGGCCACTGAGTACTTTACCAAGTGGGTCGAAGCGATCCCCTTGACATCGACAACTGGACCAAGGATTGCGGAGTTTATACTCCACAATATCATAAGTCATTTTGGGGTCCCTTCAAAAATAATATCGGATAATGGGCCATATTTCAAGAACAAAAATGTGCATGCTTTAATGAACAAATACCATATTCAACATAGTTTTTCAACACCCTATTATCCACAAGCAAATGGGCAAGCAGAAGCCTCAAACAAAATAATAGTCTCCATCTTGAGGAAGACAGTGAAAGATAATCATAAGGATTGGCACTTGCAATTGCCTCTGGCATTGTGGGCATACAGGACGAGTGTGCGGACGCCCACTAGGGCAACACCATTTTCACTTGTATATGGCACTGAAGCCATCATGCCCCTAGAGTTGGAAATTCCAACCCTACGCATAGCATTGAAGGACTTCATAGATGATGACACCGCACGACAAGGCCGCCTTGATCAATTAATGCTTCTTGATGAACATCGAGTCAATGCCTTGGAGCATCTCCATATTTATCAGGATCACCTTGCATGAGCTTACAATAGTAAAGTCCACTTGAGAGAATTCAAATTTGGGGATCTTGTGCTCAAAGAAAACCAACAGAACTCAAATCTGCCACCGCACCTATGAGAAAAATTTATGGTAAACTGGATAGGCCCCTACATGATTTCAGAGAAGGTTGGGCCTGGAGCATATCGCCTCACATCATTGGATGGTGTTGAAGAGCCTGAGCCTCTCAATATCATTCATTTGAAGGCATTTTATACATAAAATACAAAAACATTCAAATATACATAAAACACAAAAACATTCAAATATGTCATAAAATTACAAACAAATTAAAAACATAAAAATTCAAAATTCAATCAAAAATGCTCCAAGGGTAAACCAACGCTTGGTCAATCAAAAAAATGCTCCAAGGGTATACAAGTCGCTGGTCAAATTCATATCAAAAATGCTCCAAGGGTTATCACCCAAAAAAAAAGGCCGCTTGGTCAAATTCAATCAAAAATGCTCCAAGGGTATACAGCATCAATTATTAAAAATGCTCCAAGGGTGTCTTCACACCGCTTGGTCAAAATCTAAAAGCCCCAAAGGCACAATAAGCCCTTTGGTCAAAATATAATAAAAAATACAAAAATAATGCAAAAATAAAAAATACAAAAATATTTGCATCTCACATCTGCATCCATATAGTTGCATAACATCAAACATGCATATCCATTGCATTTGCATATGTTATGATCACACTCTTGCAAACGATGCCACAATTTGTATCACAACCACAAATACACAAGTCCACCTTCATCCATTCATCCATGTGTGTAACTATGTTTTTCAACACAACCATATCATGTTGCTATAAGGAATAGGCTAAGATTTTTTGGTCATTCAACCATATCTAGTGGTCTTATCAGCTTTTGTGGGAAGCCATATTGATTAGTAGAGAGTAAGGTCTAGTCATGAATGCCTTAGATATTCAGGATCCCATCACTAATTGAAACACTAAAATCCTAGTTGGTACAAGGGAAAGATGAAAGTTGCAAAAGTAGTCTAGGTTACCTTAAGCGAAAAGGATCTTCCTTGCTTATCCCCCTATGTGACCGGTTCAAAGGTGCTGAGAATTGGAAAAAGGACAAGTTCCACCCTACCTAGAGACAAGTGATTATCATCACTACATAAATCCCTTGCTTTCATTAAAACAAGCAAAAGTCCCAAAATCAAGCAAAATTCAAAGTCAAAACAAACAAGTGATTTTCATCCCTACATAAGTCCCTTGCTCAAGAGAAAAATCAATAAAAAATAAACAGTGATTTTCATCACTAAGCATGAGCAAGTATCCCAAATGAAATGAAGAAAATAAGGGAATGGAGCTTGAATCCCTGGAATTCTCAGCATTGTATAAAACTAGAAGGGGATCCCCATTACAGGTTTGGTGTACAACCATGCCTGGAAATGGTAATACCCTTACGCATGATGATATGTCTATCACAATAGCATCTTGCATTTGTGTAGACCAATGTTTGCATGTGGATGAGCTAGCTTTGGGTAACTCAATACTGCCTAGTGGTATAGTCCAACTAAGTCCAACATAGGATCAGATGAACAATTGAGGATCCCCGATCTTAGAAATGGGCTGAAAGAATCCCGCCTGACATCGGAGGAAATGCTTGAGTTCTATCTAAATATATTCATTTGCACACATAGGGATAATGAATATCTAGGTCCATGATGAAAGCCTTGCTTTTCAAAAGTCCTGTATGGTCAGTACGCAGTTGTTGATAGGGTAACTAGAGTGTTTGAGTCTCAGGAAAAGCCTCAAAAATTCCTACATAGCAACAAATCATATCATCAATCACATCATCAGTTTTATTTATGAAGTTTTGTAAATTAAGGGGTATTAACAAAGTAGGATAGATACCGGATGGATGTCAGAAATGATGTTTAGATGACCACTGACTACTTTGTATCTTTTAAATTACATAAGTTTATCAAGAAATTACATACAATCCATGCCATTACATTTCACATATGAATGCCTAAATAATTAGTTCTTATGATAAGAATGATTATTTACATTCATGATTGTTATACTTTCTATGGTATCACCCATTTAGATTGTTAAAATCATATCATATGCATTCCTTATGTTTTAAGTGATTAAAGCATACAGGTTCATTCACATTAGGTTAAACATCATATAGACATGCATGACACATTGCATTTACCATATCATAACATAAGTTAGATGCATACAATTAAATCAAAATTAAACATGCATTTAACGAAAACATTGCATCCATAAACACATAATTTCATAGATCATCCATCTACATCTAAGATCACATCACAAGCCACCTATGCATACAATCATAAATCCATCATCAAATCAACTCATAATACATCACATCATGTCACAATAATCAGATCATATAAGCATCTACATAAGCATCCATCTAAATATCTGCATCATCATAAATATCATCTATCATCTAACACATACATCAACTCATCATAATGCCATCATCACATCACATAAGTAAAACAAAAACATAAGTAATAAATGACACACATAATGAGGTATAATGCAAAGATCTCATATAAATGTATGTCTCAAAAGAGTCTCAAAATGTGTGTACCAAGTATCGAGATGTACAAAAATTGCCCAAAGGCTACAGTCATATAGGTCAGTTGACCTCAAAAATAAAAGCCTAGTGCATCATCAATCAAACACTAGGCCTATGCCCCCTACAGCACCACCCCTATGGCTGGATCTCGAGTGGAGTGATGTGAGCCTACTAGCCTCTCTATGTGAGTTCGGGTCCTCTGACTAGGCCGGATGGAAGACTACCCTGAGGTGGAGCGCCCGCTAGCCTGTGATCCACCTGCACCTATCCTCTCCCTAGGAGTGGCTCCTAGCCTCCTGATCTACATCTCGAGAGAAGCGATGTGGCCTACATGACCAACAATCTCTACCTCATACTCATCTAGAAAAGCCTACATCTACCTGATCTCTACCCTCAGATCTATCCCTATAGGACCCTGAGGTGTAGGAGGATCAACAACAACCTACATCCTAGTAGCACCCCCTCGATAGTAGCCTGCAAGGCCTATATCTGAGTCATGAGCTGCTCTATAGTAGCATATCTCATTGTACTATAGTAGCATCTCATTGTGCTATAATAGCATCACATTGTTGTACCTAGATCTTGGCCGACTGGAGCTCAACCTCTACCTCATGCAGCTATGCTCTCAGAGGAGAATCTCTCTCCTTGAGATCCAAGTCCTCCTCATCCTCCTCAGGAGCCTCCTACTCCTCCACTACCACCTGCTCTATTGGCTGGCCCCATCCCTCAGTCCTAGCTCAGACTCTACACCCTACTAGATCTACACCTCCATCCCCACCATCATCCTCATAGCCTAGACTACCATCACCATGCCACAATCGATCCCCCCACCACTGCGCAAATGCATCCATAACTCCCCCAGTGACTCCTGCATCAACTATTGGGGCATCCTCCTCATCAGTGAGCTCCGTGATCCGTGGAGGAGGAAGATCTCCCTCTACTATAAGGTGCCTATACAGAAATGGGACAAATGGCACATCCTGCTACAATCCGTACTGACGAAGAACTCGGGAGTAGAAGAAATACTCTTTGATGCCAACCTTGTGGCCAATGAGCCACCGCTCATGTCGCATCCTAGCTGTAAACCTATCTGGATCATCCCAAGCTGGGCACTCATGGTATGGATGCCATATGATATCTTCGGCCTATAGGGAGGTGAAAGTAGTAATGTAATGGGGGAGCTCCCTCGCATGAGGATGGCTCTTGCGCTCCTCATGCTCTCGAGCCCATATGGAAGCATAGCACTGCATCCTAGCATCAATAGCTATAATCTCAATTAGGAGCCCTCTGGGATGATCTATACGGATATGCTCCCATCCCCATATCTATAGGAGCAAGCTACAAGCAATGCTGACGTGACCCCATCGGTGGATGTGATACAACTCATCATAGCACTATGCTAGCAAGGACCTCCCCCATGCATAGATGATAGGCTCCTCACTATCCAACAAATCTTGAACCATCACAAGGAGGTTCCATGGGAACCTCAAGCCTAAGCAATCCGAGATAAGGATGTTACTGATAACCATCAACAACACCGCATGCCTCTCAGAGAAGACATGCTCCCTGTACCAATGTAGAATAGATACACCACCAGATTTGGTGTCCTTGAAGGCATCTGCAACATGCCTCTCGAACACCCGAACAAATACTGCATCACGGTCATTAGTGGCCAAAGAAACAATGGCCACTCCATCAAAGGGAATCCAAAAAATCTTGTATACATCCTCCGGTGTGATGGTCATCTCACCGGTAGGAAGGTGGAAAGTGTTAGTCTGGGAATCCCATCGGTGAGCCAGGGTCATGAGGTAGGCCTGATCCGACATAATCGAGGGTAGCCTGGTCACATACTACAATCCATGGGCCTTAAACCATACCCAGTCCATGTCATCCATGAGTGGTAGGAGGTCCTTCAAGAGCTTTGGGTCCTGAGCCCGAGCAGAAAGAATCTAAAGACAAAAATCAAAGCATAACTACAGTGCATCTAAGGCATAAATCATAATAAAACATGAAAAATGGTGCAAACAAAGATAGACTATCCTAAGTCTAAATGAAAGAGGAATAAATGCACCTAATCATGCAGCAAAGTGCAGAAAAGTAACTCAAAAATTCAAAAAAATCAATTAATCATCCCAAAAATTCAAAAAAATCAAGAAAAATTAAAACATTTTGCCTAAGGTTCTTGGCCGCTTTCACTTACAATGGCCAAAAATCGGCCACTGAGGCTAGTAGTGGCCAAACCCCAATGGTCAAATTTTTGACCGTTAGGTTTTGAACTAGCTATTGCCATCGACAATGGCCAAGTCGCAGGCCGAAATGGCCGCTTTGTGTGATAGCGACCAATGGGTGATGTGAAAGCAGCATTTGCCCTAGGCCAAGAACACCAAAAAATTTGAAAATTGCAAAATGGGGGCAAGCCCACCAAAATAAATCCTAAACTAAGCCTAACTATGGGTTCGGTTCATTGCCAACAAGTTTAATGGAGTTCATTTACCGATTACTTAAGTGTGGTTCATTTTTACCCAAAAGTGAAACAAATAGGGTTAAGGGTTTTGAGAGAATACCCGAGAAGCTTCGGCTCCTCCACTCATGGATGTCTCACCTTGTGCAGCCATAATCTCCAATGCAACAACACTCCAAGTCACAAACGTCACTTTCTCTCTAGAGCTCTGAAAAGCAAATCGCTAGCTGGAAGAATGAAAATTCAAAACCCTAGGCTACTTTTATATTTCCCAATTTATGCCTTGGCCACTTCTACCATCAGTGGCCCACACTTCTTGGCCATTGTAGTCGAGAGCGGCCAAAAATAGGCATTTAGGGGCCACTAGATCTGACAATAGCCAACAACACAGACAAAATCAGAAATATTCCTTCTAGGAGGAATAGCAAAAAAATCAAATAAACATATTTTGATGGTCCCTGATCATCACAATGCTCAAAATAACAAAAAAATCACATAAAAACAAATCTCGAGTAAGCTTCGTATTCAGTTACTTACTCTATCAACTCAATGGTTGCAGCGATTTGCACTCCATGCAATTCGGTGAGATGAGTAAGTTACCATAAGGCTACTTGGGGTAAATTATTCATTTTGGAATTATGATGTGCCACCTCAATCCCGAAGAAGACCAAGATGGTCGGACTACTCCATGGGTACGATGGAATCATCCTAATTCTCTTATGACACAAAAACACTGAGCCAAGTGATGCAATACAAGTATAAATAGAATCACTCATCCTAACTCCCTAAGAAGGCTATTTATGGTCAGACCGCTCCTCGAGATAGGGATGAATGATCATCATAAACAATTGGAATCACACTTGGATGGGGGTTTTCCCATTAAAAGAACAAACACTAGAAAGGAACCAAAACTAGTCAAATTGGTCAAGCGACTTGTCGCTTCATTCATTGCCCTTCCCTCACCAATTCATTGTGTGAGGGGGTAGTTCAAATTTTCAAATAATCATAATCAAAGTCAACCAAAGATCACTCGATCATATCAAAATTGTGTTCATCCTATGAATCATTGCATACAACTCTTACAAAACTTTCCCTGTTTGTTGGGTTCATAAGCAAATATGACATTTTCAGTTTGTAGCTCTCCTCTGGTCGGTTCTGTTGTAGCGACATAAGCTACCCGATTACATTTGAGGAATAAGTGCAAGTGAACATGTGCAAGCCCTATGCTAAATTAAGCCTTCAATAAGGTTGAAGCAATGATTCAAGGATGCATGCCATCTTGCATGATTGGGCCATCCAACATTGATCAGATCAATGATCATCATACACCCTACAAACATAGCAATCTACATTTTTGCTCCATGCTATGTTTTCCACATAGCGCATCACAAAAAGGGGCATCTGTAGACACCTAAAACATGTCATGTTTAGGGAGACTACTCACATGGGCACATTCATAGATCATGTGACTAAACCTTGGGACCTTCCAAGTATCAAAAGTGGTTTTCACCACTCATTTGGGGTATTCTTAGCCCATCCAAGCCTGGCCGCTATGGACCAGAGTGGCTAGATCCTGGCCACTATAGCTCAGAGTGGCCAAACCTTAGCCACTGTAGACTAGAGTAGCCAAACCTTAGTCACTACAGATGATAGTGGCTAAACCCTAAAATGCATTTTGCCACCAATCTAGCCTAATCATGGGTGGAAGTGGCAGTTTGCATGCAATAAAGCCGAGCGAGGATAACTTTGCATGATTCCTCATGGCCAGTCTACATGAAAGACTCATGTCTTGATTTAGACACTAGTTAACTAGCCCTCAAGGGTAGACAAAGGCAAAACTTCTCATGCTAACATCTAGTGTGCATGCAGAAAATCAATCCTAGGGTTTTGACATTGACCTAGGGCTTCAAACACATTATAAGGTGTAAACCTAAAGGCACCAAGGAATGATAATGAGGGAATTATTGATAGACTTAGAGAGAGCTTTCAGAGACTTGGAGAGCTTTTTCTCGTAGTGAAGCCCTATCATATTGGAGAGCAAATTGGAGCACCTTTGAGGAGCAATGAAGTGCTAACCAATTTAGGGTTTTTCATCTACAGGATATTCAACACATCGGACAAGAAATGACAATCATTTCAACATCGGTAACAAGCTTAGATTCATAGCCTTGGAACAATAGAAACAGGTTTTCATCTTAGCGGCCACTATCTCGGATAGTGGCCCATCGACCTAATCTAGGGTTCTTTGCATTAGTTTCTTTCATTTAGCTTGTTACATGCTTTTACGCCATTAGCATAGATTTGGTTTATCGCATTTACTAGCATTCATAGCATTAGTTTCTATTATCATGGAGCATATTTCTATTTATCATTAGGGTTATTGCTAACAACCTCATCCGAGGAGGCAATCTCGGACAGTTGAGCGTTTGTTATTGTTTTCATGCTTGCAGGACTACAGGTACATTTGATAGGTTATCAACATACGAAAGCAAAAGGATCCCTCTAGGAACCAGACCTAGAGAAGGAGGCATCTGTAAGCCCTCATACAGTTCCATGTGCGTCATCGAGAAGCCTACGAGAGTGCATCACCCCTTGCGAGGGGATATCATACATCCGCTGCCCTACTTTGTAAAATCTGTATCAAAAGAAGGAAATCCCTCAGAGGGATCTATATGTAACCGAACTTGAGAAAAAGCAATAAAAAGCATTATCTATTCATTTTCTTTGTATCTCGGTTGTATCTTTCATTTAATGCATGATTAAATATGAATAAGTTAAATAATATTCACAAATAGGAGTAGTGGATGGTGCGCCGCTTCCCAGGGTCGCTACACCAACAACAAACATAACAAGTAAATCAACCACTACCTCTAGCCCAACCTGTGGCCAATATGAATCATACAGGACATGCATTCCTTGCCTATGTAGCTGAATCTGGTAAAAATATTGTAGGAAATTTTATTGACTGCAGTAACATCCAACTGTGCTCAAACAAGACCTTACCTAAGCTTGAAGAGATAAAATTCAATGGAGATACACAAAAACCCTTTAGTCCAGACACACAAAAATCAGCCTTGGATAAAGGAGAAAAACTAGAAAATCTGCACATAGAAAATTTACTTCCATTGAACTCCTTAGTAAGCAATTACAAAGGGGTAAATTTTGTCCTCCTAAGAATGAAACAAATTGAAGTACAACTAAGAAAATTCTTGAACATTATTAGTTGGCTGACTTATGAATAAAAAGCAAAATTGGTTGTTGTTTTGAAATAATATTTCAATCCTTTTGCATGGAAATATAGGGGTATGTCAAGATTTCATCTTGATGTATGCACTCATAGGATACATATTAAAAATGTTAAACTTGTGAAATAGCTACAAATGCAATTAAAGTCTACCTTAAGAGATATTGTCCAAACTATAATAAAGAAACTCTTAGAGGTTAGACTCATTTATCCAATTTTTGAAAATCGATGGATTCCTCCATTAGTTATTATTCCAAAGAAAAATGGAAAACTGAGAGTGTTTGGAGATTATCAAGAACTAAATACAATCACACATAAGGACCACTTTCTATTTATGTATCAGATGTTAGACATACTCATTTTCACACTGTATGAACTGGTTTATGATAAAAACCATATCTTCCTATTGAAATTGAGTTACTAATGCTTTTAAAATATTTGGGAATTGGTATTGAATTGTTTCAAGTACATATTGACAAGATTTTGTAGACTAGGAGACATGGACCACACTTGATTGAAGAAGTTTTTAGATATGGAGTAGTGATTCTTTCTCCCATTGGTGATTCACAAAGGAAGTTAGTGGTGAATGGACATTGCCTTTGGGTATACCATACACAATTTACTAAGGAGGAGTTCTTCAGGGAGATTACACAATTGGATGTACATATGATGGAAGAGAATTTTTCTTTTCGATAAAAAATTCAAAGTGATGCTAAAAAGTTTGGCAAAAAGAAAAAAAAAAAAAAAAAAAAAAAAAAAAAAAAAAAAAAAAAAAAAAAAAAAATATATATATATATATAAGAGAAGCAAAAAGAGAATAATATTGTTTGTGAACTTCCTTCATGGGCACAAGCAAGACAAGAGAAAAAAATAAATTGAAAAAGAAAAAGAGATAAATAAAAAAGAGAAAGAGAGAGAGAAAAAAATTTGCAGCAAAAGGCATGTCCCACAAAATGGGGATACATGAGGACAAGCATCAATTTTAGCATGGAGAAGGAACAATGGAGTCAATAATTCATTTCCAGAAATAATGAGTTAATAACAACATGAGAAGGCTCTTATTACTCATATGGAAAGGATGGTTGCATCATTGTTACAGGATTCAACAGAAAAAAATGGTGTTTTCATACAAAAATTGACATGTTTTTGTAGAATAAGGATTGTTCTTATCCAAATAAGAGTGAGAGACATTCTCCCTCATTGAAGCACTTGAAAAAAAGAGATAGAAGTTGGTTGAAAACCAGAAATGGCAATCTCTTATGAAAAAAAAAGATAAAAAAAAGGGAAAAGAAAAATGAAAAAAAAAGGAAAGAAAAAAGAAAAATAAAAACATGAATAATTTAGTAGTAAAAACCTCCTTGAGGCACTACTGAGTTGGCTTGCATGAAAAATGATTTTCTAGCGTGCATTGCCTTGTTGATCCACCCATCATTGTTCCACCATTGTACAAATGTCACACTGCACATGTGTTATATTTATGTTTTCAGATAAGCTTGCTAACAATCATCAGAAGCAACTTGTAAGGTGCATGATCAATTTTCAGGATAGTAAGGTATGTGTTTCTTGCATTTAATTCATAGTAAGAAATTAGAATTTATTGTATGATAATTGGTATTTGGCATAAACTATTCATACAATATTGAAAAGTTGAAAATGGAACATGTTCAAAATGTCAAGAAACATCCCCTTCTGCCCTTAGTTGCATGGAAACTTCAATACTGTGTGAAAACCTAATTTTGGGATAGACATGGTAGCAATTCTATTTGAATTAGTAGGGCAAGTTTCATAAGGAGAACTACCAGTTTATATCTCACAATTGTATCATAAATTTGAGGAGGATAATCTGGAAAATACACCTAAAAGATTTTGTTTTTCTACCGCTGCAATAAAATAGCAATATACAAAATGAAGAATAACATCTAAACAAAAGGATAGAGAAGGGATTTTTGATGTTATAGAAGGCTTACATACCCTAGAGATGGGTCTAGAACATAATATATAGCTAAATTTTGCATATGAGGTCATTTTTGTATTTTTAGATGCATCTTTGGAATAAGCAGAGACATCTTCGTAATAACAGTCTTATTTCGAAGATCTTTGGAATAAGACAAAAATTATGCCAAAAATTCTTGAAAATGTTGTAGAATAGCAAAAAGAGTAGGACACATCAAATATTGAGGTTCCTAAAGCTCAAAATCATCCCACCACAAGTAGTACATCCCTCAAAAAGGTTTAAAATTAATTTTTTGTCAATTTTGTTTTAGAGGTGCAAAACAACAGAAATAGGCATTTAGGCTGAAATGTTGTCAAGATAGAAAATTCCACTAGTATTAGTGCATATGCCAAATATGGTTCCATTAGAAAAATACAATAAGGTTATTTTAAGATGAATCACATGATACCAACCCTTTAAGAGGTATCTTGCAGCATTAAAACTTGTAGAAGGGTAGAAAAAGAGTCAAAATTATAGGAATTGCATAAATTGCAATAGTGAAGGATGTAAGTGCAGAATTCAAAGAGTTGCAAGTTGAAAATGAAAAAATATATACAAGAAACAAAAATCTAAATAAAAAAAAAAGAAAAAAATAAAAATTGCAGGAACTACAAAATTGAAAAAAATTTGCAAGGTTGTAGAAAAGTGTAGTGCAAAATGTTTGGTGTAGTGCAGCAAGGAGAAATTTTGTGGGTAGCAGGTGGTAAAGGATGTTTTTCACAAGGATACAACCTTCATATTACTATGGCCTACTAGGATGCATAAGGAAATGCATCAGTTCAAGTTGGGGGGATGATGAGGCCCAAAAATGCCTCATTATTGCATAATTTTTGACCTATAAAAACTGCTATATTACCAAACATAACAAAGTTAATTGCCAAATAGTTGATTAGAATATATTATTTGTTAATTTTTTGTATTATTTTATGTTAGGAATGCCATATCTCTATTTTTGACTATTTTCAACATTTTGTGACTGTTTTTGCTTTATTAAGTAGCAAATAAAAACATGGATTTCAATTAGCCAAATATGGTATGCTGATATCAATTAAATTTACAATGGTTTTGAATGTTTTCCTGCCCTTCAACTTGTTTAAAATCCACATTGGAGCTAAATTTTTAAGAATGTCATAAATCTAAAAATCTATAGAAAACAACCATATAAAAACCAACAAGTTGTTACTTTATTGGAACACCTTGAAGTTGTCAAGAAAAACATGATAAAATGGATGGAATAAATTTAGAAGGACTAAAGAAGACATTTGACCTATTTAGACACATTCCCACATGGTCAAAGTAGCCAACAATAAGCAGAAATAGGAAAATGCAAAAATCACCATGTAAATTCTAACTAGTTGCTAATGAATGGCAAGGCCTAGAATTTACCAATGAAGAAGGATGAAATCAGTTGGGATCACCTCCTAGAAGTTGGATTAAATGACCTACCTAAAAGAAACAACCAAAATGGACATTTTGAATGTGTTTTTGAGCATCAAGTGCACCTATAGCCAGTTATTTCAAAGATCTTCAGAATAAAACAAGGGAACATGCTTCTTTTTTAATATATGTGATTTCTAAGTGATTGAAAAGGTAAACTAAGGTTTAGGATATATAGGAAAATATTTCTATAGTTGTCTCCACTATTCCTTGTCGACCAAAAGACACAACTCATGAGGAAATATCAACTGATGTAGCTGATCCTATCCTAAAATAGACCTAGATTAGTTGCTAAATAATAGGTAAATAAGTTGTAAGATAGGAAAATGATATTTTAAAATGGATACAGGTGTAAAAAATATTTTAAGACTCCTTCAATGTACTTCTACCACTAAATATACCTTCTAATGGCCAATGAGTCCTGTTGTAGCACAAATTTTTCAAAATTACACTTATTTTAGATTCAAAATTATTGGCAAATCAGTGTAAAATAGCAAATAGGCTGATTTGAGCATGAGATTTATTGTAATATTTTATTATAAATAACACAACTCCATTTTTGGTTGAGCTAAATAGGAAGTAGAATAGAGGAGAGTAGTTAGTAGCAACAAATAGGACAGTACAACAATTCTCTATAATAGTTTCAGCATGTTTTGACAACAATAAAAGTGCAGTTCTTTTATTAATTTTTGTTCATGAGAAAGTGTGATTGTTAATTACTTAAGAGTGTTTTTTCCACCTTCTTCTAGATCAGGAAACTTGGGCCCACTTTCAGGCCTAGAAGGAGGATTTTAATGACAAGTTTTTTTGTAATTTTGTTGCAGCAGAATTAACAGATTGCTTGTCAGATTTCATTTTCTTGTTTTAAGTTTGTGTGATGTTATTTATATTTTTCATTATGTTTATATGCAAAATTTGTGTGTGTGTCAACTGACAAATTAGATTAGATATTTTTTTCCCTTGTTTTCTCTACTTTCCATGTTCTCCTATTTTTTTTTGTTTTAGCAACTTTCAATTTTTAGTAGATTTAATTTTGCTATCAATTCCTAATGTAGAAGCTTGATGACCATTTATGGCAGGACACTGACAGGTGTTTTTAGCATAAGTTTTATTTCCAAGCATAATTTTAATTTTGCAAGAGTAAACTAGGTTTCAATTTTGCAAGCATAATTTAGGATTTAAATTTAGCAATATTTTAATTTTGTTATTTCAATTTTGTAAAATTAAATTAGATTTCAATTCAACAATTTCCAATTCTTGCAATTGTAGTTAATTGTCAATTTTTGTAACTTAGATTTAGTTTTCAATTCCTGCAATTTAATTCAGTTTCCATTTTGCGGAGTAGGTTTAGTATGAAACCAAAAGGCTAAATCAAAAATTGTTTCACCCAACAAATGCTTGAAATATGAATGCTTGAATTATACTCTACCCTAACCTTCTATCGTAGACAGCCTTAGACACCACCCTATATTGATAAATCATAAGATTAAATGATGCTATTAACGACACGTATAAGATCAAACACAAAAATGACCAGTACGAAGAAGTGATCTTAGAAGACATAGAGAAGGGAAAAAATTTATGCAATGTGTGGTAGAAGTTCCCTTATGAACTCAGAGGTAATTCATAAATTCAAAGGCCATACAACTACCCCCTAGAGCTAGTCTTAATAAGGAGGATTTCTATGGATTCAATAGCCCATATTTTCCTTGCCCACACCCCAACAATTTTGGAAGATGCTATATTGGAAATCATAGAAGAGAAGGGCATAAAAAAAATGGAGGTTATAATGAGTATGGAAAATTTAGTAGAGCACCAAATTCAAGTTCCTAAGAGCCCTCACCTCAGGATAGAGGTAGTGCCCAACACTTCACAACAAACTCCTACAAAATATGGTACAAGGAAATGAAAAGAGGTTGTCATGATGAATTCAAAGCAAGATGTAGCTCATATTTTTTATCATTTGGTAGCTCTAACTAGTGTGAGGAAGTTAGCCCCATAGGCCATTCCTAGCTCACTGAAGATTAATGACAACGTAGTAATAATACCATCAGTGATACAAATGAACATGAGGATAGCAGGTATTTTTGGATACATATTAATAGACCATAGAGTTAAAAATCAAGAAGTTGTGTCTACCCCTAAGGCAAAGAAGTCTAAGCTAGCTCTAACCTCAACAAAAGTCACACTAGAAAGGGTAGAAGAAGAAATAGTTTTTAGTGTTGCTAGTGAGCAAGAATTACAGATAGTAGTAGGAATGGGTGGCATGGGAGAAAGCTCTACTGTAGGAGTGGATGAAGACATGTACAGAACATCTATGTCAAATATATCCATACCTACACCACATAAAACTTTTGTCTTTGGAATTGATGATAAAATAGGGAAAATTTCAATACATGAAGAAGAAGATGACATGGTCAGAATGAATAAAACTATTCATGAAAAATTATAGACCTTCTACACCATAAAACTAAATAGTTGAGGAGCCAATTGGAGGAAAATGATGATAAAATTGTAGTAATGCAAGCCATGATTAAAATCTTGCAGGAACAGTTGTCTCAGTTGACTACCACACTAGCACCACCCACCAAGTCCAAGGAAGAGGTAGATTATGCAGTCTGCCTTTCTAAAATAAAAAAAAAAGTCTCTTTTTAGATACAAGATAGGATATATGGGATCACAAAAATGTTAAGATAAATCAGATTGATCAAATTTACTATCAATTAGATGGAAGGCCTATTATATCGAAAGGAAAAATATTTAGAAGTCATTTATTTGACTCTCCTACTGATGGCTGAGTATTTCGAGGCAATGCAAGATAAAGAAGTGATCCTAGCTAATGGCACTAAGGTAAGAAATAGTTTTGAATTTATAAAGGTATAAATATTTTATGTAAACTTGGAAATGGTACAAAAATGTAGTAAAAATGATAGCTTTACTGGATGACATAAGAGAAATATGAGAATATATTGGACTATCACTAGAATAAATCTTAGAGACTACCAACATCGAATATCTCATCGTGGACAAAATAGAGGGGTTTGACTATGAACTAGATGACAAAAAAGAAATGGCTATACAAGCTACATTATTGGTCAATAATGTGGATTTTCTTATGACTATGTACAAGAAAAACAAAGGCTTCATCAGCATGCAAAAAAGTAGAATATTACAAGAGATGAGCTTAGTAAGTTTTGTTGCATCCTTTCATACTGGTGCATGGAGGTTAATTGAAAAATAGATCAGAAACTCCAACAAATAAAAAATATGAAAGAAACCAGAGTACATGGCCTACAAATAAAATTAAATAATCCTTTGAGAGAAGAAATAAGGAGCACTAAACTAGGGTAGAGTTCGAAAGTAGGAAGTACACCAGAGGACAAAGTAGGAATAAAGGAAGAATATTCATCAAAAAATGAGTTAATTAGTTAAGTAAAATAATAAAATTAAAAAGTCCTAGTAGGGTATACAATACAAGAAAAATAGGATAATGGAGGATATTTGTACAAGTATTTGGGAGATCAATCCAGAAGAAGATAAGTATAAGGTCCAGATAAGGCCAAAAATAACTGAATCAAGAACTAGAGACTATAAAGGAAGCAACCATGGTCAAAATCAGCATCAAGCTTTAGAGATAGCAAACTCTTGCTAAGAGGTATACTTGAGTGCCTTGTAGTTGTTGTTGTATCCCCTTGTATATTTTTTTCTTTTTTATCCCTCATTCTTCCCCTTTGCTATGCAAGTTTTGGTAGAACAATGCTCAAGAAGTTGAGATCATTTCCAGATCTATTGAGCCTGAAGTCCAGAGATGTTTCCTATTACCATATTGGAATAGAAAATTTGAAGAAGTCTTCTTACATTATTTTAACAAGAATTTATCATTGTATTAAAACTTTTAACAGAGTTTAATGGTATCCTGCCAACTTTACATGTAATTCCATTGGAAATTAATACAATTTTGGGTTTCAATTTTGTCAAATTTTATCTTCAGTTCTATATGTGACTTCATAGCATATTACATTATTTGAATGTGTTATGAATGTTTCTTTTATTGGTTAACTATTAGATCTATTACCATATTTGAATGAGTTTAATAGTGCCAATTTCCTATTTTTCTCCTTTTCTCTATTCATTAAAAAGCATTGTTAAATTTTCTATAACATCCTAATGAATCTAGGCATCGGTTTACACATAAGGTATAATTAAATTTGTTCTCCTTGCTTGGTCAATTTAATATAAGTGGTATATAACTAAAATATTGAGTTCTTAAACTTGTAATATCTTAATTTTACCATTGGGGTTTCCTTATCCATTTTGGTTCTTTTTAAATCTTGGCAATACATATTTTACCAGAATAAAGAGGTAGGTTGACCAGAGCTTGTAATAGCTCATTGGTTTCAAACAAATTCTTGTAGCGTAACAACTTAATACTATGGATGCAAGAAATTGTTCCAATAGTTCCCATAATTACTAGGCTTCTTCATGATGGGTAGTGATAACTAAGAGCATCTTAAAATACCCTCTCACTTAAAGGAAAAATGGTAATGAGGAATATTGAGCATGCATTGATTGCTTGTGTTTGCCATTTGTGTGATATATTTAATTTCACAAGAAATTTTGTAAGAAATTGGTATTATTGAATCTTACCTTGGAAAATTCACATTAAGTGGTTATAATGAGTTTTGCACCTTACAAATTACTTTAGAAATGTTTATACTACATTTAAAAAATATCATAAAGTTTTATAATCTTTATTGTGAATTTGTGAAAATATTAAATTGGGCAATTTTTAAAGAAGAGATTTATTTTTCTGAATATGTTTATTTGATCTAATTGCTTCCATATTAGAAAATAAATTAGGTGGATTGTTCTCTTATAAAATTGTCCAATTTTTATTGGACCAAAATAAAAAATATATTTTATTGACCTAAAGGATCATCCTTCCCTCCACATGGTTGCTTTAGGATGGCTAAAATGGTAGGTGAGACTCCTCTCTTATCTCTAATAGTCTCAACCCTGTATCACCCATATGCCTAATAGTAGTAGTTGCCCTAGAGATTGGGGACACAAGAAAAATGAGCCACCCTTCCCATTAAAATATTAATTTTAATAGAAGCCTACACATGGGGGGAAGAGAAAGAAAATTAATAAAATATTGAAAAACATCTTTCTTGTCTAGAGAAAAAAGAGATATAAATTGCCATAGAGGTTGGGAAAGAGTTAGGCTGGGGAGACTAGAAAGAGGAGAAATAAAGAGGAAAGGATAGGCAAGTAAATTTGAATCACCACCTTACTGGAGTTCCAGGTGGGAGATTTTTGCTTCTATCTTACTTAATTTTTGCATTCATGGATAGTCTTAGAATAGTTTACACTTTGCTTTGGTTGAATAAAAATGAATATGGGTCTTTTTGTTCAATAGTTAAAACCAACCTTATTAACCTTATAGTGTGAAGATCTTATTTTTTATTGGCTTATGAAATTTTAATGTAAGATGAAATTGGATTACAACTTTAGTATTTGTGTCCACTTGTATACTTACTTTATTCTTTATACCACTTATGATGCTCTAACTATATTGTGTTTGGTATGATACCTAACATGTAAATATCCCATGAAATCTACATGCATTCTTTAATCATAATAGTGGTCTTCAGATTGTATCATCCATAATGGTAAAAACTCAAGCCAAAGCTTTAAGAACTACCAAATCATCTTGCAAGTACAAATGTGGTTTAAAATATCCTTGAGATCGATTCGATCATGGATTGAAGTCAACTCAAGCCTTATGTATTAGGTGTTTATAGATGATTAAAACATGAGTACATCCTAGTATCCTACCATGGCTTCACTCCTAATCTTAGTGAAATGTGACCCCTTTGCTTACATGATCTACCCCATTTTTATTTGGAGTATTGACCTTTCACATTGGAATCCCAACCAAGTGTGCAGGCTAAATCACAATCTCTTGAAGATACTATAATTTTGATCATCTCTACTAATATTGAATTGCCCATCCGAACACCCCTTCATCAGATACAAAATTTACCAGCACCTTGGTCATATTTTTTTCAATATGTGTCCCTTCGTATTATTTCATCAGTGCTTATTGGTATCATCCATCTGACAAATCATTGTTGCAGAATGAAAACCATGGTTTTAAACCCCTTATTAGATTTGTATGTTTTATTTTAAGGCTATCCAAACTATAACTTGCGTATTCAATATCATTCTTCTACTACTAAAATACTTATGCACAACTCTGTAAGCCAAATCCTACTGTTCATAGTTGAGTCACC
>JAQPPZ010014395.1:0-10952 GCA_028583015.1 Wollemia nobilis
TGATCCTCCATGATTCTTCAAATATAGAGCCCTTAGCCTTGTACAGGGAAGCCATGATAATGTTGTGCATTGCTTCGAAAGACCACATCTTTATCTTTCAGTGAAATAATGAGATCTCATAATGGCTCAACCTTGGCGTAATGTTGTAAGATGCAAACCTCGTTGTTGCCTCCACCGCATAGTGCTCATCTAGCAAAAAACTAAGCCATATATCCACTGCACTCCACAACCCGTTGCTTAACACAATGAAAAAAAATAGTCTTCTGAAACTGGAAATAGTGTAGGTTTCAACGAAGAAGCTAAAAAATGCTCGAGTTTTGATGGTGTTACCCATGGAAACAGTGTATATGCATAAATTCTCCCATTGAAATATGATGTATTCCTGCTCTTGTAACTAACTGAAGGCTTATTTAAGGCTTCAACACTTAAAATTGTCTGTTTGAAAGCCAATGTTGAATACTGTGAACTCCCCATCTATTTTTTTTTATGCGGAATATGCATCACACGTCCAATTGTCATGATTTGTTACCTTCCTACCTTATTTAAAGAATGTTAATTGATTTTGGGGATCAATTAATACCTAATAGAATGGGCATGAACCTAAAATAATCCTACAAAAATTCTAATAAATGAATTTTATAAGGGATAAGAAATATGAATTAATTTATGGGTTATTTATGAGGTTTGGTATAAGATAAATTTGAGAAATTATCTTTTACAAAATAAAAAACATATAATAAATCATGAGTAGATTTAGTGGACCCAAGGTGGATGGGACCTAAAAAGGACTAAGGAATTTTTAAATTACTTATGGGTCATCCTATCTTTTGGGAAGTACTCATGTGGCTACCCTATATTGGTGGGAATCTCCTAACTTATCAAGAATACTTCAAACATTGTAACTATCTTATGCCTCAATAGTTTCGATTTTGTCACTCACCTCATCCTTAGAGAACCCTTAGAAGACATGATGAAATCATAATGGTCCTAGGAATATATTTAATACTATTATAATGTGGCCACTATTTGGCCCATGAGGGAAGAATTTCCCTATAAATAGAGGGTATTTTTGTGAAGAAAGGCTATCTAGGTTCTAAGAGTCTTAATGGTCTAGGGAGTATGCTCTTCACCCAAGGGGTGAATCAGAAACCAGAAGATTTGAAAGATTCCCTAGTTAGAGTGAGGATTATCTAGAAACTCTTACTAAAACCCAGGGAGTATGCTCTCCATCAATAAGTGGATCAGAAACTAGAAGGTTTGAAAGACTCCTAGTTGAATATGGAGGCAATAATGGAAGGGTCATTGAATACTAGCAAGGCAAGGCGTGAGGGAGTTCAACCTTGCAGGAGTTTGAGTGGTAGTTTCTTAACTATCTATTGGAGAATGTTTCATTAATATGGAATCATTATGATAGTTAACAAGCTTTGTTTTTTATAAGATTCATTTGTTAAATGAGCATAATTTTTTTTAGAATGTTCAAATCTATTGGAAAATCCTTAACCCTTTCGATTTTATATATTAATTATCAATGCTTTAAAAGTAAAACCTTGCTATTCTACTTTGAATACACATCTCCTGTTTAGAATATTTATTAAGGCACAAATACTTGTTGGTTCTAATAATCCTCTTTATGTGTCTAACTTAGATGATGCAAAAAGGCATAGCACGGCCTGGTAGGCCACAACATGGTTTTTACTTGCAACCCTACTCCTAGATAAAAATATCTTTCTTATAGAGTCGATCATCATCGCTAGCAAGGGTTTCTACCCCCTCCGCAAAATGGATACGCCTCATATTATGTGAAAACACCTTTATTAAACTTATTTTCTCCACATAACACATGGGGAAATTATTGTTAGTGTTATATAGGTTGTAAACCCTTTCTGCGGTAATCACCTATGCATGAATAGAACTAAGAGAGGTTTATTAATTGACACCCAATGGCGGTTCTACGAACAATTGGTCCTACTATAGCAAACAAAAATACCCTTGGATTGCCCTAGATAGTCACCTCTAGACAACTTGTTAAGCTTAATATAAGTCCCCAATTTTGATGGGATTATGCGTAAACCTGAAACTTTTGCATGCCTTCCAATGGTGATCTATCATGAAGTCGATATCCTCTACCAAGTAGAAGAGCGAATCGAATAGTAGAATATTCAAGTAGGGTAAATGAGTGATGGTTTTTTATGTTCCCTGGATGAGATGTTCTCGATAGGAAAATGGCCCATAATGACTATGAAGTTTCCTATACACCTTCAGGTGTGAGTAGTATATACCAAACTACATTGTCTCCATGAAGATTTTAAGATTTGAAATCCATCACTGTTTCCTATTAAAAATCATCAGACCACGTATTGCTTCACAACGAGTTGGTGACTACTATGCTAAACAAGAGTTTGTGATAGATACATGGGAAGTTTTGTGTGATTTGATCATCTCTGCTTTCCATTGATTAAATAATAGAGTAGTATAGGTTGACCAATACTACTAAACTCCTACAGTGCCTACTTTAATGAAGCTCCAATCATGTTTTCATCACACAGGGAGCATCAAACTCCTTTGAAGTTACCAATAAGTATGCGGTATTACATCAAATGACTAACCACTCTTTGTTATAGAGTCAATCATCATCACTAGCAAGGGTTTCTACCCCCTCCGCAAAATGGATACGCCTCATATTATGTGAAAACACCTTTATTAAACTTATTTTCTCCACATAACACATGGGGAAATTATTGTTAGTGTTATATAGGTTGTAAACCCTTTCTGCGGTAATCACCTATGCATGAATAGAACTAAGAGAGGTTTATTAATTGACACCCAATGGCGGTTCTATGAACAATTGGTCCTACTATAGAAAAAAAAAATACCCTTGGATTGCCCTAGATAGTCACCTCTAGACAACTTGTTAAGCTTAATATAAGTCCCCAATTTTGGTGGGATGATGCGTAAACCTGAAACTTTTGCATGCCTTCCAATGGCGATCTATCATGAAGTCGATATCCTCTACCAAGTAGAAGAGCGAATTGAATAGTAGAATATTCAAGTAGGGTAAATGAGTGATGGCTTGTTTATGTTCCCTGGATGAGATGTTCTCGATAGGAAAATGGCCCATAATGACTATGAAGTTTACTATACACCTTCAGGTGTGAGTAGTATATATCGAACTACATTGTCTCCATGAAGATTTTAAGATTTGAAATCCATCACCGTTTCCTATTAAAAATCATCAGACCACGTATTGCTTCACAACGAGCTGGTGACTACTATGCTAAACAAGAGTTTGTGGTAGATACATGGGAATTTTTATGTGATTTGATCATCTCTGCTTTCCATTGATTAAATAACAGAGTAGTATAGGTCGACCAATACTACTAAACTCCTACAGTGCCTACTTTAATGAAGCTCCAATCATGTTGTCATCACACAGGGAGCATCGAACTCCTTCGAAGTTACCAATAAGTATGCGGTATTACATCAAATGACTAACCACTCTCTGTTATAGAGTCGATCATCATCGCTAGCAAGGGTTTCTACCCCCTCCGCAAAATGGATACGCCTCATATTATGTGAAAACACCTTTATTAAACTTATTTTCTCCACATAACACATGGGGAAATTATTGTTAGTGTTATATAGGTTGTAAACCCTTTCTGCGGTAATCACCTATGCATGAATAGAACTAAGAGAGGTTTATCAATTGACACCCAATGGTAGTTCTACGAATAATTGGTCCTACTATAGCAAACAAAAATACCCTTGGATTGACCTAGATAGTCACCTCTAGACAACTTGTTAAGCTTAATATAAGTCCCCAATTTTGATGGGATGATGCGTAAACCTGAAACTTTTGCATGCCTTCCAATGGCGATCTATCATGAAGTCGATATCCTCTACCAAGTAGAAGAGCGAATCGAATAGTAGAATATTCAAGTAGGGTAAATGAGTGATGGCTTGTTTATGTTCCCTACATGAGATGTTCTCGATAGGAAAAGGGCCCATAATGACTATGAAGTTTCCTATACACCTTTAGGTGTGAGTAGTATATACCGACCTACATTGTCTCCATGAAGATTTTAAGATTTGAAATCCATCACCGTTTCCTATTAAAAATCATCAGACCACGTATTGCTTCACAATGAGTTGGTGACTACTATGCTAAACAAGAGTTTGTGGTAGATACATGGGAAGTTTTGTGTGATTTGATCATCTCTGCTTTCCATTGATTAAATAATAGAGTAGTATAGGTTGACCAATACTACTAAACTCCTACAGTGCCTACTTTAATGAAGCTCCAATCATGTTGTCATCACACAGGGGGCATCGAACTCCTTTGAAGTTACCAATAAGTATGCAGTATTACATCAAATGACTAAAGGAAACTCGAGGGATATGGTGAAAACCCATCTAAGCTAAAGGTCACACCACTTAAGATGATCGAATAAGGGTGTCATGTCGCTCAAACAACCAATATATTGATATCACCAAATCATCACTAAGCATAACAACGCATAGCAAGAGTTTAAACACATTTTGGGACTTGCATGAGAGTGACTACCGGGTCTTGATATATGAGAATTCGAAAATCATAGTGCTTTCAGCCTGTTCGAGGTATTCACAAGGACAATATAGTAGGTCACATGGGTATGGAAACTACATTATCAATAGTCGATTGTATATCGTCGATTTGCCCTATATGACTTAGGTATAGTAGTAAGTAGTGTATTAGAAGGACGAATAATAGGAAAGCATGCTACCTTGTGTATCATGTTGGGAAGAATAAGTGATTAGCAACTAAGGAATGACATAAGATGGCTTCGAACCAATTATGAAAGTGAACCGAAAGAGAATATTATTACAATCCAAAGCTAAGGGGGCTTAGGAATGTCTTTAGGAATAACCCCTTAGTAGTACATTATAAATAGGTATAAAGGTTAGATTAAAGTCATGTTCACAAACGATAACCCGAGGAGCATCAATGGTGGTATTTAATGGTTCATTGGGATGAAGAAAATTATTCTTTTGATTAAAGGATAGATAAGAAAACTAGATGTGTTTCGAAGGGTTTATGTGATAGTCTATCCAATGGCTTGTTTACTTTAATAAAATTTCTATAAGTATTTATTTTTATTTTTTAAGATAGATATGGTTTAAAGGATTGGTCATGTAAGCATTTATAATGATGGTAAGCATTATAAATGAGTGACGTGGATGGATATAATTATTAATGTAGACACTACAATAAGATCAAATAAGAAATATGTATATTAGTTAATAGCAATAAGTTGGAGATTACCATGAATTGTTTTAGTGGAAAGTATTCTTTATGTATAAATAAAGCAATATTATAAGAAACTTTTTAAGTTCATGAATGGGTAAATGTGGAATAATCAGGTTAATTGCATATTAAGAATAAATGCTTTATAAATTAGAGGTATGGGACTCTAATTTTATAAAGCAACGATTAATTATTTATTACCATGAAATGATGGAATATTGGGATTCATTCTTAAGAAAATAATTATGGTGGGGAATTTAAAGGTATGGGACCTTATATCCCCTTACTGAAGGGATTAATTTTATATCAATTATGAATAGTGAATTTTGGGAAATTCATTCTTGAGGGAACTTATAGGGCTCCATCGAAATACAATATCTCCAAAATATAATTCCAATGACTTTAATAAATAACGTAGAATATTAAATGACTTAGAAAAAGGAACCTAGATGAACTAGAGATTCCTCAATCGTATTGTGAATTTTATATTGATGTCATAGAAGAAGTGATTGGGTGATACCTTATTTGCATCAATAGATCGAAAAGGATTTGTTGTATACTTTGACCTATATTTGAGAGAGGGGCTAGTATATGCCTTGTTATTATTGTAACAGTTGCCATTTAAGTTTATGAAAATGAGGAAGAAAATATTTTGGAGGTTGGGTTTTTCCTGTAAGGGTTTTCTAGGATAAATTATGGTGTCACTTTATTTTGTGGTTTGCTTTATTATATCTTGTGGATGTTGCATTTACTTCTAAAATGAGGAGGTTGTATGATAAATGTGGTGTTTATTTTTATGCCCTGTAACGTATGATTTTTAGTTGATTAAATATGTATGGATGCTAGAGATATAAGTTCAAATTCTATTATGTTGATAATTTGATGTAAGGCAATTGTATCATTCTTTTGTAATGTAATGAGGATTGATGAATGAATTTTAGTAGATAGAGTTTCTCAAATAATAATCTTATATGAAGAATGTATGCTTACTTAAATATGTCAATAAATTAAAGGTATTTGTCTAATTTAATATAACATTGGGGAATAATGATGAATGATGCATCTTTTCATATGCAACACCATGTATTTTCCTATAAGACCAATTCTTAAGGGGATAATTGAAATCATGTATTATATATACTTATTCTTGAAAACCCGGTTTAAGAGGAAGTATATCATAGTACTTCAAACCTAGGGATAAGATGTAATGAATCTTGCTTCATGGATTAAATGCACTCAAGATGGTTTAGTTGAAATCATATTGTGGAATGAAACTCTCAAGAGGGCACTTTGACCTTGATTTACAAACCAAGATAGATCCTCCACTCTACACTAAAGAATTAAATTTACATGGGACTAGTATTGTCCATTTAAAAGGAATTCAATAGAGGGATTGCCTAATCAAGGGTGTAATAATGTGTAAGGAGGATTAAAGATAGATGTTCCATGGATTCTTATCACAATAGTGATATAGTAGTCTTAGAACTCCTTTCTAGATGGATTGGATCAGAGCTAAGATTTATGGATAACCATAGGTGTGGTTATTCCATCTATGATGGTTTACCATTGGTGTGGTTCACCATATTCAAGGCATTCACCTGGTCTGGGTGGACCATTTGGTGATTTCCTCCTTTTAAGAGGATGAAAACAGTATGCTAGTCCAACATACTCATGCCAAGTGGGGTATGAAAATTTCTTAGAATCTGATCACTTCTATGTAAAGAGACTCTGATCAAGTCTCTATATCTCTTGAAGCTATATGCCTTGAAAGATAAAATCCAAATGGAATATGCCTATCTTAGGTTATGGATTATATTTTTGCCACATGAACAAAAAAAATTATGTGGATAATAAGGGTAATGATTGGGGTTAGTTACACCAATCACCATGTACTAAGGGGCAAAAAAAACAATGCCAATATTACAGCAAACAATGCCAATATTATAGCAAACAATGCCAATACTGCCAACAAAAATAGTGCAAGCTGATGGTTTCACACTAGAAATAAATACACCAAATCATGCACAATCACCATGATTGCACTTAAAAATCTTTTTATTAGTAGCCAAAAAACACTTTTCCATCGTTGTGGATCTGGTAGTAAGTCTCATAATCAATCACAGTTATGGATATGAATGGTTATAGTGCACACTTATTTGTCTCCTACATCACCATCCGATGCTTTGTCAACCACAAGAAAAATGCATTAGACAAAGCACCTGTGAATTGATCCGAGAGCCTTTTAAAATAACTATGATGTAATTCATGAGAAATTTGGATCTGCTACAGTCTCCAATCTACACACAAATCTAAAAAACTTAAGTAAAAATACTAAAACAAAAAAATTCAAACTCCAGATTTTAACCATCTGGTTTTTGATCCATCAAATATGGAGAGCATACTCCCTCGAAAAAAATGGAGGATGAGGGGAGAATTTCCATGAGGGAAATCCCCCCATGAGGAAAATATCCTCAAGCTCACAAGGTAGGGAAGGCCCACTCTGATACCATGTTAGAAAATATGATACTTCATTGATTTATTTCATGGATCAACTTTGTATAAATAGCAAAGTTGATCATTGAGAGTCGTTGGATTACAACAACTCATCAAATCTGAACTAGGATAAACTGAGAGTTCACCTGACTCATGGAAGAGTGGTAACTCAAGTAAGTCTATCCTAGTAGAACTTAAGAGAATAATTATTTATTATAACATTCATTGTGTATCATTCTAACTTGGAGAATAAAGATCCGTAGGTCTTTTTTTGGTGGGCAATATATTTTATTTCTTAAGTTTGAAAATCGTTTATCTTCATGATTCTTTAATTAAAAGAAGCATCACTCCTCGCATCAAGATAAAGGGACTTTTTGTCTACCTAAATTAGACCGCAGTTCATTCAATTTTTTAGCAATGTGGCTTTTGGCCAGCGTTAAAATTTGTGCACATAGAGACTACGTCTCTAAACAAGAATTTCCCTTAATTACATATTTGAATGTTTAGAGATCTTGTGAGTTTCAATCTGCATTAAACTATATCTTCTTCCTTTTGTTTGTCCTTTGGTGCTCAGGGATAACTTCAATTTTTTGTTATATATTCATCTTACATATGCTTGAAACTATGTATCTATTGCTTTAATTTGTGTTTCTTTGATTAAGCATATACTGATGTGTTTTTGGGCATAACATTTTCCATTCATTGAGAATCTCTTCCAGTGTTATAGTTCTTGATTCCATTCATTTTTTTTAGAGTTGTCTTCGAAGGTGTGTGGCATTGTTGCCTTCCTCTTCTAGGAATCCCCTTTGCTCACCACATATTCTGCTGCTAAGGTGTCTTCCCTGTGTAACATAGATCTATACTAAAGTGATAAGTTTGCATTCTGGCATCTCTCAAGATATGATCTTCTCAGCACCTCATCTATGACAATCACTGGTATTGATACAATTATTTTTTATTGGATAATTTCCTTTATTTTATTTTAGGTGTAGTTTGAAGGAGCAAATTGTGATTTTTGACACTCAAAACCAGATATTCATCAATGTCACCCTTCTGGTAAAGGAATATTTTCTCCCCATAAAAGTGTAGTGAATCGGAGCCTATATCTCCTTCCTCGATGTCGTTGTCATCGTTTGTTTGTTGATAGATGCAACTCCATATCTTCGCTACCTTCTCTCCTATGTCTGAAATCAATTATTTTTTTATCATATTTGCATTGCTATTTAGGATATAATATACATCTATTCTCTGTTCACTGTTGTAGCCATCCAAAAAAAAAAGGGTTTTAGTCCTTTTCTTTCCAGCCTCTCATTGGCCCAAGATCAAAGGATAGTTGTAAAATATTTAATATAATTTTTTTTTGGGGGGGTTTATAGGTGCCTTTATGCACCTATAATAGCATCAGAGGGGATTTTAATTACATCATTTTTGCATCCTTTATTTTACCCTTTTAACTTTATTTAAAATCACTTTTATATATTGCTTAATATAGGTAATGTATTGATTTTAATATACAAATCCTTAAATATTAAAGACTTAATAAAATAACTCTATTTTATTCTTTCTTTAATTTCTTCATTAGCATATCTCTATATTTTTTGTTCAAATTAATTTATTTCCAAAATTTCTTTAATATATTAAGAGATATTTAAATTAAAGTGAGTTTTTTTTTCTTGCAAAAGTCTCTATAATAGAAGAATTATTTTGGTTAATAATTTTTTACAAAAAGTATCTTAAATTATATTTTTAGCTAATAAGGTAAATATAACTCTTTATAATATTTTCTAAAAGCACAAATATTTTATATCACCACTCACCCATATTGGACATCCTATATAACTTATAGTTTCCCTCAAGTAAGGGCAGGTTATTAAGATACCCAATATAGGTCTGGATGATATGAGCCTATGTTCCAATATCATATATAATCAATACTTATAGTTTCCCTCTCATCAGGGTGGGTATTTGAGAAGAGAAGATATATAGGCATGGCATATTTGTTCTCATAGAGCCAAACTTAATATCAAATCTCCTCAAATTACTTATAGTTTCCCTCTTGTTAGGGAGGGTATTTTGAGATATTTTGGTGTTTCATTGATCTTACCATATTTATTCTCAATAGCCTCATTTTCTATCATAAAACTCAAATTATGTATAGTTTCCCTCTCGTTAGGGCACGTATTTTGACATAATTAGTATTTCTTTCAAGATTCTGTTAACTAATATGCATTGCATTCTCTAAATTAAATTTAAAAGGGGAAAATTTGGGTTAAATTCAAAATAAATTCAATGAATACAATTGATCCTCTTACTCGTCATAACTATTATACATGGAAACCCAAAATTTTAAATCTCATTTCTCAAAAATGGCTCACACACCTGCTAGAAGAGGAGCAACCTGATTTTGAAAAAGAATATGAAAATTTTGTTCGTAAAGGGAAGTTGTATGAAACAACGGGTATTATAAGCACTAATATAAATGAAAGATTATGGTTTCACAATACAAATTGTAAAATGCCATATGAAATTTTGGAGAAGCTAAAGAACTTATTTGGAAAAGTAGATCAAATGAGGTCAATGCAGCTTGAGGTAGAATTAACAACTTTATCTCCTGACGACTTCAACAATATTGTTGACTTTCTCATCAAATTTAAAGAAGTACTTACTCAATTTAAAGGTAGTGGAAAGGATAAAAATATGAAGAATTCATCTATCTAGTTATTTCAAAATTAAATGGTGTATTTCAAATATTTTCAACCACCTTTCTATCTACAAAATATGCTCTTGGTACAAGTTTCAAAATGCCCTCCTCAAAAGAATTATATGAAAGACTAACTAGAGAAAAAAACAAAACTTTCTAAGTATGATATCTATTCTTCCTCTAAATCTTTAGTAGCACCCACCTCCTCTAAAGAAAAATTTAAAGAAAGAAGTCCCATAACCTATACTCACTGCAAAAAGAATGGTCATTCTGCAAATAAATGTTTGAAAAGATTACAACTAGAGGTAGCTATGAAGGATCAAAATATATACAATAAAAATAAGATAGGAAAATCCCTAAATGTTTAAAGGAATGCCACCAATGCTTCTTCTAATTACTGGGTCTTAGATTTTGGAGTAACTCATCACATAATTGCTTCAAATGAGTCATTCTCTTCTATATCCTCAAGTTCAACAT
>JAQPPZ010014396.1:0-12095 GCA_028583015.1 Wollemia nobilis
ATATCCTTTGAGCAGAGGCTCATAAATTTAGATAGAGGGGAAGGTATCTCCTTTGAGCAGAGGCTCATAAATTCAGATTGGAGGAAGGTATCTCCTTTGGGTCGAGGCTTATAGACATTGTAATTGGGAAGGTTTCCCAAATAACTTTGAGATAACTTTTAGAGAAAAGTTTTGTGGACGTAGCCCAGGATTTTTGGGTGAACCACATTAAAATTGGTGTCACTTTGTGGATGATATTGTGCTTTGTTTTGATATTGCTTTTGGTATATTTCTTTACTGTTTTGAAGTATAAAGGAAAAAGTAAAAAGAGGTCTTATACTGTTCACCCCCCTCTCAGTATAAGCTTGTGTTCTTCACTAATGTCACATTATGTGCTACAATGAATAGAAGCTACCTCTCTATGGCATAGGAGGTATGGTAGTTTAATTTTAGGATACTTACTATAGTTGAATAAGTATAAAATAGTTAATTCTGCCTAGCCTTTTTCCAACATTGCTAGTATACTTTATTTGTTTACCTACAAAGCAACATTGAGTACCTTTTGATTTGAGCACTCATAGAGCAAAAGAAAAATTGGATATGATTCACACTAATCTATGTGGACCCATGATTACCAGTTTAAATGGAATAATTATTTTTAGTTGTTTGTGGATGAATCATGACTCATGGGAGATGTGGATGTATTTCTTGATATTGAAGTAGAGAATGCTCAAGTATTTCCAATGATTCAAGAAGCATGTAGAGACAAAACTAGATATTCCATTCAAGTTCTCTACTTAGATCGAGGGGGAATATCATCCAATAATTTTTTAAAGTTTCTTGAACAAAATGGGATAAAATAAAATATCACTGTATCATATACTCATAGTGCAATGGGATTTCCAAAACAAGGAATAATTCCATCATGGAAATAGTTTGTTACATGATCATAGGAGAAAATATAAAGTAATAATATTGGGCTAAAGCTATCGTAACTACCATGTATATTTTAAATAGAGCTCCCATAAAGAAACTTAAATGAGTTATACCTAAATGGACTTCGTCTAGAGGAAGCCTACAATTGCACATATTATTGTTTTCATAAGTCATACATGCATGTGCCAAAGTGATAGACATTTGGATGCTAAGACCCTACCATACATATTTCTTGGATATGAGATGATGCATCAAAAGCTTATAAACTAATAGATCTAGTCACATAAGTAGAGATATGATATTTTATGAAGCTTGTGGAACTAAGTAAAATATTAAGGATTCCAAGGAGTTTGAAGATGCCAGATTTCCAATTGTGAGCATAGGTGATGTTGATATGGAGATATATGAGGAATTTCATGAAGGAATTCAAGAAGTTGTTAATGAACATGTAGGAGTTAGTTAATAGGAATATGTGTCTATATCTCCATCACAATAGAGGAAGACACTAAAATAGTTTACTAGTACCATCAGAGATGCTAAAATTTATGTATCTCTCAACATCACTTCCACACAACCATGTACTCAACATACTCATATTAGAGAGTAAATCTAGTCTTGATGGCATTAGTGATAGGGAATTCAAAAATAAAATTGGTAAGGAAACACTTAGTTTGTCATAATGGAAGGTAAATATGGATATAGAGTATGAATCTTAGATGAAGAAAAAACATGAGAACTTGTCGATATTCCAAAAGAAAAAAATCCCATGAGCTGCAAGTGGTTCTTCAAATTCAAATACAAGGTAGGTGAATCCGTCAAAAAGTATAAGATATGACTTGTTACATAGGGTTATACATAGAAGGAAGATATTATGAAAAGTCATTCACTCAAATAGGGATGATTAAGACCATTTGTGTAATCTATGCACTTATAACACAATTCAATTTGAAACTTTAGTAGATGGATGTCAAGAGTGCCTTGCTTAGTGGTGATCTAAAAGAAGAGGTGTACATGATACAACTTAAGGGTTTTGTTTTCATTGGGAAACATCAAAATGTCTACATATTGATCAAGTCATTGTATGGATTGAAGCAAGCTTCCAGATCCTAGTACATAAAAATTGATGATCAACTATTGCAACATGGTTTCACCAAAAGTCCCTCTAAAACAAATCTCTATCTTAAGAAAATTGATTTTAAGATAGTGATACTTGTGTTGTATATTGATGATCTGACCATCATTGGAAGTTATAATTATTTGGTGAAAAATTTGAGGAGTGAATTGAAAAATTCATTTGATATGATATATCTAGGACTTATTCACTATTATCTTGGCTTGGAGGTATGGCAAATGAAGAATCACATTATGGTCTTGCTAAGACAATACTTGAAAAATATTGGATGCTAGACTATAAATCAAAGGTAACACCAATGGATTAAGGTTTCCAATTGTCTTGATATGATGATTCACCATAGGTATTTGGTACTATTTATCATTAGCTAATTGAGAGTGTCATATACCTGATATTAGCTTTGTTGTAAGTTATCTATTGAGGTACAAATACCAGGTTTAATATTAGCTTTGTTGTAAGTTATCTATTGAGATTCATGCAAGTACATAAGGAGAGTTATTGGTAGGAAATAAATGGATTTATATTATGTCCATTGCACAATGGAGTATGGCCTAGAGTGTAAAAAGAATAATCAAATTTTCTTTCAAGGATACATAGACTCAGAATATGCTGAATCTATAGGTTATAGGAAGTCAACATATAGATATGTGTCCCATCTAGGATTTGGACCTATCTTATGGCACAACAAGAACAATAGATAGTAGGATTATCATCCATAAAGATAGATTATTGTTTTTAATGAAGAGCTATGTCTAAATTAATATGGTTACATTGCATCCTGTTATATATGGGTATTCCTAAAAATTAATGAAGAGTAGTGCATTGCGACAATTAGGGTGTTCTAAAGTTGGTCAAGAAAATAATTTTTCTTGAAAAAAATGAAGCACATTGAAGTTTAGTGTCATTTCATTTGAGAACAAGTTTAGAGTAACTAGATTCAACTCAAGTGCATTCCCATCGAAGAACAACTTGTGAATATTTTTACAAAGGCACATGCACATATCAAATTTTAATTGTTTTACAGTTTCTTTTGTATGCCAAATAATTTAATAAGAGGGAAAATATTATGCATTTATTACATTGTTGTTATTTTTCTTATTATTAATTATTACACTACAAATTAAAATGGGGTGTAGTAGTTAGGAGTTTTGAATATTGGTTACAACCAATATGTATGGTTATAATCTACTAATATACTTTTAAATATGGTTATAACCTATTGTTATGTATTTAAATATGTGATATTGGATTAAATAATTTGGTATTTGTTTTACCCATAATTTATTGGTAGCTCATTTATATACATCTAAATATGTAGAGATCTAGGGGTTAATTATTCTATTTAAGAGTATTCAACAAGTTTTATAAATATAATTTAAACCCTTTAATGACTAATATTAGTGTGTAAAGAAACCTAAAATAGAGAAGTAGAATAACAACAATAAAAAGTAGAAGATGAGCCCTCAAAGGGCTAGGTGGATTGGTAATTGTTTGTCTAGCACTTACCAAAGAGACTTAGGTTCAAACCTTGGGGCATGCATGTAAATCCTTTGAGTGCAAAGTAGACCGACAATGACTATATGAATCCTAAGAAACTAGTGGTCCCCTTCATGCCAGGTCATCAATAGCAAGGTGGTATAGGTAGCTCGTATAGTTTGAACCCTGCACTTTCTTAAAATAGTGTGGATGTAACCAACTCCCTTATGTATCAAAAAAAAAAATAGTAATAATAAAAGATGAAATAATATATACCTTGACAAAAGTCAACATAAGAAAAGGAGAAACACCACTTGAATCCGCGTGAGTCACGTGCGGTGACGGGTTCAATCCCCAAGATGGATGTTTATAAAAAATATTGACTAAAAAAAAACCTATATTAATTTTTTTAATAAACTTCAAATATAATTATGCACCTCAGTATCATTCACAGCAACAGTCTGGTTCCTATCAAACCATTTACTTATCATAAAATAGTTTTGAATGTTATTTTAAACCATTTTCTCGTCATAATAATTTTATGGGGAGACAACTCTATTTCCTCACTGATTTTACATGCCCGGTTATATTCTCAGATCATACAATACAGCTATTCGTTTTATTCCATTAAAGATGTCCATTGCCCTTCATTCTTGTACTTTCTTAACCTTGACGTTGAGAGTTTCCGAGGCAAGGGAAAGGAGAACAACCCAGCGATTCTCCTCCTCATCCACATAAATGCCCAGCTTTTGGCAAACAAGTCTGGGGCCGCAGTTTTTGCACCCAGTGCCTGCCCCTGGACACCTATACAGCACGTAATCATTATCTCCCTCTTTTCCAATACGAAACGGAGAACCACTCGCCGAAGCGGCTTCGATGAAAGAACCATTGACACTCCATGTCGTTGATTGCAGACAAACGGTTTTACCGGCCGTTCTTATGTGAACGTTTATGCCGTCTTGGAACGTGTCTTCAGATTTCAGGGGCGTGAATATCACCGGAAGCCCTTGGGAGGTCTCAGACTTCTCTTGGACCATATACATTGGACACGTGTTATTACTAATTAAAATTGATAAATTCTAGGGTCGAAGATCATGTTTTAACAACTTTAAAAATTTAAGCCCAGTATCACCTCTTGATTCTCTAGTAGGTATATATGGATATCTAGGAGATCTAATTTTTTTATTTATCCGTAGCGAGCTATTGTTATAGGAATTGCACCTTTTCTACAAAGTGTTTTCCTTAGCATCCTTAACCTATGATTGTTTTAGTGTTGGAGCCTCATTGAGACTCTATGTAGTTGTTGTAGTTGATTCATCAAGACCTTTTGTTGTGTCTATTCTTACTTGAGGACCTTGATCAACTTATTTACTTTCTCCTTCTCTTTGTGGTATTTAGCCATCATCTGGACTTCAATTGTATACAACACTTCAATGAAAATGTGTTCCATTTGAGCCTTATCCCAATTTGGGACCATATTTATGTCCACAATGTTTATAACTATTTGATAGTCAACTTTTGTCATTTGGGATTCTACCTTAGACACAACATGATTCACATTTGTCACCATAAATTTTCTTTGGTTGGGCTTAATTATTCCCATTACTCTTGTTGTCATAGTCTTTTATTTTGTCTACTCCTTCTTATCAAGTAAAGCTTATGAATTGGCTTGTACCTATTGGAATTAGCTTTGGATTGATGCTATTAGGATACTGTAAGTGGATACAATAAGAATATAATACAATATATGGAGAATATGCAAAAATCAAGATAAAATACAAAAGGAATGGTTTGGAGTGCTTTAAAATATGAGGAAGGTGTAAGTCTAAGATCTTGAGAGGCATCTAGAGGTAAAGAAGTGTTAACTACTTTAGAATATGACTTGACTGATGTCTCTTTTTGAGGAGATAGGTGAGGAGGAGATGGATGTGGAAGAGTATATTGAAGGAAAAGTGGTTGAGATAAGTAAGGAGGAGTTAGAGAATATTGAAGAGGAGAAGAATATGGTGGAGCAAAGTGAGGAGAAGAATAAGTTACCAAAGATGATGCACCTAACCCTTGTGTTGCTACTCTAGAATACTTTTCAACTAGTGGAGGAATCTATTGTAACTCTATTTTCTTGGATTTATAAGGAAGATCCTAGCCTTTTTCTTTTAACTCATTTTGGCTACTTTATTTGGGGCTTAAATACTTTTGGCACTAAGGCTTTCTTGGTAAAATGTTTGAGAATATCAACACCTAGTCCAACTTTACCCTTATAAAGTGTTGGCTGAGGAGGGTTCACAGGTGTAGTTGCTATGGGGCCTAGGTCGCTATTGGTGTAGCCCATTTTTTCCATTATCTCCATGACTATAGTGCAAATTTACTATAGTTTCTCTTCAACTGAAGGTGATGATGGGTCTTGCTACCATATTGAGGTGAAAACCTCTTGCACATATTCTATTTGTACTAGGTAACTAGTTACTTCTTCCTAGTCTTCATTCTAAAACATATTGATCCTCATAATCATTGCTTCTCTACTCATCTTGATTTATGGGGTCTTAATTAAAAGAGTTTTCAAACGTTTGATCACTTATTAGGCTATAACAATGGCTTTGGATATTTATCTCATATTGAAATATCCACCATTCTTGGATCTTATTTTCCATCCAACCCCTTGTATCTATTGAATTATAGATTTTCTCCTTGAGGACATGGATGTAATTAAGTTTAGGGTCATAAAACATCCTCCATGGAGGATGATTATATTTGAGTGCTTCTTTTGCTCCCTCTTCTTCTATTATATTTCTTTCCTTTTCAACCTTTGGCCTTGGATTATGCCAAAATGTTGGAAGTTTGTTGTTTATCTTTATAATATAGACTTTCAAAATCCTTTCTAGGTCATAGCTCCATATACTTTGTTCTATTTTTAGTTGTAATTTTAGGAGCTTCTATTTCAACAAATATATCATTTTGGAGGAGCTAAGAGTGATTGTCCTATAACTCAAAGTTAATTTTTACATATCATATTTGTTCGCTCTAGCATCCAAATGCACATCAGTGTAGCCCATATGACAATAAAAATCTAAGCCAAACACCCTTATTATAGCGCCTTCTAGTATATACCCTTATTATAGTGCCTTCTAGTATGAAGTACTAGTCTTCAATCTATGCTTATCCTATCTACAACATAGTCTTTGCTTCCTTTGTTAACTAGGGAATCTATCCATATATGCATGAAAGATCAGGGTCAAGGAAAAGCTTATTGAAATCTAAAGAAGAATATGATGTCCTAAGAACTAGTGTCTAGTCTACTATTACCACAACTCTCTCATCCTCAAATTTCTATTTAATATTAAATCCCAAGAATATTTCTTCTATACAAAATAGGAAAAGCTAGGCCATATACGAGGGATATCTAAAAATTCCTACGTGATTAAACTCAACTAATTGCTCATGAATTCTAGAGGTAAGGAAGATAGCCCAATTAAAATAGATAGTATTTTGGGGGTTGGTTATTGCATAGGCCATGACCACTTGATTGTCATGCACATGTTTATCTGAATCTAAGAAAAACTAATAGCTAATTGTTGTGGCTGTTCCACAACGTACCCCAAAATTGGGGACCCACCTTTTCGTTTTGGTATCTGGGTCTTTACATTTTGTTTTTAGTGTCTAATGCTTGCGTTTGTTATGGGCTTACAGTTATTGTCAGTTTTGATCAACGATTTTTTTTCTTGTTGAAGATTTTTTATTGTCGATGACTTTTTCTTGTCGACGACATTTTATTGTTAATGATTTTTTATCGTCGAGGATTTTTTGTTGTCAACAACTTTTTGTCGTCAATTTTTTGTCGATGATTTTTTGTCAATTTTCTGTCGTCAATCTATTGTTTACGATTTTTAACATCATTTTGTTATCGACGATTTTTATCGTCAATGTTGTGTTAGCAATGTTATTACTAATGTTGTGTTGTTGTTTTCTATCATGTATGTGTAATGAGCTTGTGTTCTATATATAAAACGTGTTTCATTTTTTAATTTTTTTTTAATTTATTGTTTAGAATTTAATTGTTTAGATTTATGTTTTATATTGCATGTTTTAGATGTGCAATAAATATTATTTCCTCTTTATTGGTGTTTTACCATGTGTTCTAATGCACCCATATTTGTGCAACGGGACGTGGAGCGGACACGAAGATAGGCAGTTTTGATCAAACAAGGAGTGATACGGCTTGGCTCGATGATAGTGACAGCGTTGTGGATGCTGACTTGGATCACGTGAACCAAGACCCATACACAAATTGTAATAAAGGGTGATAAGTGATCACGCGTGGGCACCACCAGCGAGTAATATGGACAACACAGTGAATTATGGACAAGTTAGACGTCAGATGAGGTGGAGGACTCCAACAAAGATGTGGATGCCATAAAAAGTCAAATGCTTTGCCTTATCCTAAGCGGTATTTACATTAGGGTAGATATCGAGGTAGACCTTCGATTCAACAGCAATGATGTGGCATGGTGGACGATCTGTGTTTGGTTAATTACAACAGTGACGGAGTATGGCTGACGGGAAAGGCCACAAGGACACTCAGGTCAAACCAAAGTGAGGATGTGGAAACCCTATGACGTAGAGGGGTTTTGGGTGCATGGATTTGATACAAGGAGTGATGAAATCCTTTCTCTGATGAATCCAAGCCGTTATGCCATGGTAGCAATGGTACCTCATCCACCATCAATATGGCATCCAATATTTCTAATTGGAATGACGTGAAAGCCCGACAATGAGGCCTACATGGCAGGTATAATTAATGATTCAACCAAGGAGTGAACGAGATATGGCATAGTAGTGACTAATACTCAGATGTGGACATAGATATCGGTGATAGTAGCAGATAGGTTGGTCCAAGATGTCTTGACTTGCATATTGGAAGTCATGGATGGGTACCCTATGGCATAGCAGAAGTGATGACTATGCGGACCCCACATGACAGATTAAGGACTAATTAGAGGTGCTTACAATGACATCGTGGTAGTGCCTTCAACAAATTAGCAAATGAGTTTGTCGACTAGGTGGAATCGGATTCGAAGAGGGGGGACACTATTAACTATGAAGAAACTGTTGACACGAACAAAGACAGCATCGCCACTATGGTTTCATGGACCTTACCTAACGACACAGATAGAACAAATATAGATACACCAGACCGTAGAGTGACAGATGTTTCAGTTGTAGGTGCCATTGATACAAATTCTTGTTTATGACATCATTAAGGACAATCGATAGTCGCAAAATTTCTCGTTTATGTGTATGAGGAGGTCATCATCATGTTGCCAGGATGTGTTCATTGCAAGGTATAAGAATTAATGTCAAATGAGATATACCATGGGGCAAGATAGACCAAAGTATCACCAAGTGGCACGTGATGAGGAAATTTCAATGAAGATGTTACCAAAATGGAGATTACAGCACAATCCAAATTGGGATGTTGGCTACTCGCTAAATCATAGCCTAGACAAAAATATTGATGAGGCATTTATAACAACAACTGCATGGGGACAGGTGCTAACTATAGCCATGCAGTGTACATAAAGGTGCACCTGGCATTATTGAAAGGTGAGATTTTCACGAGTCTATTGTTTATAGTTGCCCAAACGGAGATAGATGCACAAACTACGCATAGATTCAGACTCATATACAACGAGTGGTAGCTTATAGGAGTAGGTGATACAACCATACATACTGAGAATTGTAGGGAAACTAGGCAATCGAGTGGTATATATCCACAAGTGGTTTCTTCCACCGAGCAGAAGTTCGACGTGATTTGCCAGGACTGCATTCACACATCGTTGATGGTGAGAGGGTATGGTGAAGCACTGCCAATGTAGCTGTATTCAGAAAATGCACACCCACCAAAGATAATTCATGCATTTTAGGCAGTGTTGTCAAGTGATTACCGCAACCGTTATGAGAAGCAACAGGTGGCATTGGGTTGATAGTTTATCACTATCACCACGATACTCCCAGGTGGCTCTCTAGATTTATAATTCATCGGGGGGGTTATTGAAAGCATGATGGAAACAAAATAGGTAATTATCTCATGTCAACCAAATTCGATGGAGAAAACGAAGATTGGGGGAAAAACATATAAAAATTATTCTTATGGCCAAAAGAGAGTGGGTACAAAGTAAGGCCAAATTTTAAATAAAGTAAATGCCCTAAACCAATGATATGTCGTACGCGGGTCTTAACCATATTTCAAAACCACATGTAGCTTTTCGTGGGATAAAGGATATTTGGAGGCGTCTGATATCATAAATGTTGGAGAAGCGTTACTTAAAGTAATGCATGGCTCATGCAAAAGGAGTCGTTTTGAACCTGAAATTTATTTTAAACCCTAGGAAACAATATTTAATCTATGGGGATTGTGCCAATAGGTTAGGTTGCATGTATTGAAACCTCACATCTTCGATTTTGTCAAAATAGGATAGCATCATACTGAATGCATTTTATTTTCAGTTTTCTGCATTTTCTTTCAACTTTTTCTGCATTTTATTTTCTAGAAATTTTAATTTATTTTAATTTTCAGGCATTAAAATAAACATTTAAAAAATATCAAAATCCAAAAATAATTTCACCATTGCGTAGGTTATACTTCATAATTCCAATACGCATTTTAAAATTTCATTTTCGGAGTTGTTTAGTATTTTTAAAAATTCATTGAAGTTGTTGTTTTATTACAGATTTTGAAAATTCCGAAAATAGAAAATTTCCATTTTTGGACCGAATTTCACTTTTTCAATTTCATGTTTCATTCATGAGCCTATGATGACATTCCCTTCATGTAAATTCCTATTTCATTGAAGGTTTTATGTTTTATGGCATTTTACAAATTTCCATTTTTGGAGCCTAAAATTGCCCTCTCTTCATAAAAATTCTGATTTTACGAAAGAGGGGTAATTTGAGAATCACATTGAAGGTCATTTATTCAAAGCACTTAATTGTTCATCTTTATGAAAATTTGATTTCATTTAAGAGGGATAAGTTGAGGTGACATTTAAAGCCCTTACTTTAAGGCTATAAATTATTGCTTCTTTGTGAAAACCAATTTCACCAAAGAGGGATAATTTATCTATCACATTAAAGGCTATCTTCATCTTCATGATAAGAAGCCATATTTGGACATAATAAACAAGACAAAATCTATTTTAAAACACTCAAGAGAAAAGGAATTAAAGCACTACATCGTGGTCATATGAGGGCCAACTCACATTTGTTTTATTTTGGTTCAATGAACAATCACTAAAGTTTCATGGTAGAATAAACCAACATTGCCCCTTGTTTACAGTTACTTGCAATCACTAAGGTGTTCCAAGCATTTAAAATTGTATATCTTTATTTGAGATTACCAATACACATATGTAAATGCTAATATAGCGGAGACATTGGAGAAGTTGTTTGTTTAACTTCTTTGCAAGAGGGTATTTGGAACTCAAATCCTAAGGAAGAGTGTACTTTCACAATATATAAAAATACCACTCAACACTAATATAGAAAAAAATTCTTGCACATGTAATTGAAAATCAACCAAGAGTAGGGTTATGCATAGTGGCTAATATTCACTAATTGGGCAAATATTAGGATTTTTAAAATTGGAAATTAGCGAATATGAGGACCCTTGATGGCCCATTCGCTTAAAATTTTCAAGACCAATTTTTTAGTAGGGTCAATTTGCCATAATATATATCCAAACATAGGCATATTTGTACTCGTTGGAAATCTCATTTCAAGCTTGATCTAATGGTGGTATTTTTATGAAGTTATAATATTATTAAGCCACAGTAGTATTTTAGCAATATAATAGGTGGTTTGGATTTGTTTATTAAATTTCTTGGACACAAAAGAGGGAATAGTCCAAGCAAAAATTGCTATAAAAAATTTTAGGCTTAAGGGAGCAAAATACTTGGTCAACAATATTTCTTACAGTTTTGGACTTTGCATCGTAGTGTTCAACTACTATCTAAACTATATTTGAGTAAGTATGCACTCTCCTGGACATGAATTTCCCTAATAAGGAGTCCAAACACATGAAGCTTGGTGTCCTATTGAATATATTTGTAGTATTTTACTCTACTATGTCCCTCAATTGCTTCATCTTAATGGTCAAGACAAGGTCAAAACATCTTCTAGGTAGTCAACAAACATCTTAGACTTCTTACACCCCACAACTATTCTCATAAAGCTTTTATGAGAAGGGGAAGCATGCAATTGCTCTTGACTTCTACTTATAAAACAACTAAGTGCTTGAAATTTTTTAGTAGGTTTTGAATAGTTAGGAAATGTCTTTTATACGAATTTACTAATGGTAAGTTTCATAAATGCATTTATGCATACCTTCCTACATGTGCTTCCTACTATAACTAATCTTCTTCTCTCATATCTTTGGCTCATACAAACACCTTGATCCACTTTTTCCCTTATTATAATTGTCTTCTACAACCAATATCTATTTAAAAATCTGAATTTTATTTAAACATTAGATTTATTGTAAATACCACTTATTTACAGTATGGTACAAGGATTTGGTATA
>JAQPPZ010014397.1:0-12210 GCA_028583015.1 Wollemia nobilis
CGGTGGGCGGCCCACCCGAGCGCCCCCACATTGCTGTAGGCCTAATCGTCCCTTTTAGGAACAGTTGGGAATTTATGGAAGATTTTTCTTTCTACCATTTTTTTTTTTGCATTCAATTCTATGATGCTTAGATAGGTTGTCATTTAAATTTAGTCTCATTTTGAACAATTTTGATCGTGTTTCTATATTCGTTCGCTTTTACTAACTTGCAGGTAGCATCATCAGATTCCCATTGATAGAGGTCAAATTGGGAAAATCCTACCATTTGCGTCTTCCCAAAATGCCCCCAATTAGCTAACCCCAAGTTTACAGGTATTTTGGAGCTCTTTAGGCTAGACATTTGGGACAATACCTTTTCGATGTTTTGTTGCAGGTGAATTCGTCCCACCCCAGAGTGAATTCAAATCGGCGAGGAATTTCTCGATTGTTCTTTTTGTAGTGCCCTCCTGGTGATGTCTTGATGCCCCTATCAAATTTTTAGAGCATTTGGATTCATTTTAGTCATAGTTTAATTCATTTTTCTCATTCATTTATCATAGGCTTGGGGATTGCATGCTTTGTTTTATCCGTAGGTGCTATTGATTATCTTTTGTTTCTTTGAATGCAGGATCGAAACATCAAAGGAGAAACAAGGAATAAAAATTTGTAGACACAAGAAGTGGCGACGTTTTGGTTCACCCATCTTACATGTGGGCACGTGAAAGAAGGAAGGCTATCCATGGATGTAACCAAGAGATGGATTTAACGCTCCTCGCCCCTTAAAAGGGAGGATGTGAATTGTAACCAAGTTGTGAAATACATAAATAAAAGAGAAGGGCTATTATTTCATTTGGGTTTCAATTCATGCTTTCTCCATTTCATGCATTTTTAATTCATAGGATTTAGTGTTAAGTTTAGTTTCATTTTTTGCATCATGCTTGGAGTCTTTCCTTTCTTGTTTCCGTATCCTCGTTATTTCAGTGGCAATCATGGTGGGACCTTGTCCTCTATTTTTAAGATCAAATATTTGATCCAAACTTGGTTGTTTTTTTGCTTGTAGGTTTCGAGTTTCACATGCTGACTGCTGTTCGTTCCATCAGGAGGTGGATACAAAGCTGTAATTCATCTTACACAAGGACAAATGGGAATTCGCCCCACCCTGTGATGAATACAGTCCTGTAATTCGTCCCCCCCTAGGGTGAATTTTTTTCTATGCAGTCTTCGGGCAAAAACTCAGAACCGATAGATTTGGGCAGAGAAGATGTAAGGATTCTGAATTTTTCTTGTCTATTTCTGTCTTCAATTTTTGTTCTAGGGTACTTGCTTGCTTAGGGAAATTAGATTTCCTTTACCACTTGCTTGTTTCCATTTGGTAAAATAAAGAGAACCCCACACACCACATGGCAACTTAAAAACCAAGGTGTTGGTCATAAAACCCCAGCCCTTGATCAAGACCAACGATGGATTTCATCACCACCTTGGCTTGAATTTTGCATCCATTACCCCGATCGCAATTGTTGCTAGACATAAATCCTAAAGAAAGTTTCCCTCACGTAAGTGTGGGTATATATAGAGGTTGGTATATTAGCCTACCAATGGTATATCGAAGGGGCAAACATTTTTGGGAGCCATAAGAGCCATCATTTGCATTTAAATGTTCTTTACAAAAACCTTCAAAAAAAAAAAACAAAAACAAAAACAAAAACCAAAAACACACTAAACCAGGTCTAGGACACACTTTCAACCTTTAACAAGATAATCACTACTTGTGTGTGTGTATGATCATTTCTGTTTAGTGTTGCATAAAAATTTCATAAAAAGAGATAAAAATCTACATAGCTTGTAGGAAAGCACCACCATGGTGTACACACGTAGCCAAGCCCAATCAAGGGCAAAAGCTGTGGAAAGTGTACAAGGGGGCACAAGTCACCTCCGCTATAGCCCTAAGGACTTAGTCATACCGCCTTGGTGGCCTGACCCGCAAGAGAGTTCGCATCAGTCCATGTCAAGATGGAACTATAGGGACACCCCTTTGAGGGACATGCCCATTCATCATAGCCCCTTTCAGGAGGAGTCCTTACACGTGGCACTCAACATAGACAGGAAGGCTCCATTAGAAGCTCGATATGAGTGGCCACCACGTGATGAAGTGCTAGAGTAGCATAGTTTCCATGAGGAGAGGCCACATGATGATGGCCTCCCCCATTTGCCCCCTATCACTGTTAGAACCAATAGGAAAAATCCAGAGTGCAAGGCTCTTCAAACCGAGCGAGCTAACTCTTCCTGACCCTTTCAAACATATGAAAGGGATCCCGAGGAAGATGATTACATTCCTCAAGAGAAATATACAGTGCGGGGGCCATGCACTTCTACACTAGCTAGATACCATGATCACCAACTGAGGCCAGAGCCTTGGGTGAATGCCGCCAACCTCGATAAAGGGAATTAGCCTATTGAGATATCAGATCATCGAGATTGGGTTAAGTGCATAGGAGAGGCATATAGGCCTCCTAGGCTCAGGATGGTGGAACAAATTGACCTGACAGTCACCAAACATGCTACCCGCCAAGCGTAGATCATGCGGCTTGAGAAATACCAATAGTAGCTAGAGCATCTATATCACCTTAGCAAAGAGCACATTAGGTGCCAAACAAATGAGCTGCTCCATAACATGGTGCCTGAGAGGGTCCCAACCTTGTGCACCCAAATAGTGGAACCATATGAGAGGTGCAACCCCTTGGTGTGAGATAGGTCTCCGTGACCTTACCAAGTGCTACCTCCGAGACCTCCTAGACCTGATTTGGAGGACACTCCCTGGAACAACGATGGGTACCCTCTGCAAGGACTCACCCAGGTTCATAGGTCTCATCCAAAGACTCCTCAAGAAGCTTACGAGGAGTACGAGCAAGAAGAAGAGTGGGCTGAAACACCCTACCTAGGCGAAGGAGTTACCATCCGGCCACCCCTTCAGAGGCCTCAAGTCTCCCATAACCCACAACGAGAGAAAACTAAAGAGGAATAAATTAAATCCTCAGATGCATATAAAGCGCTACTAGAGTGTTTGGAGTCTGTGGAGACCAAAAATTTTGGGCCCCAAAAGCCCACTTTACACCAACTCCATAGTCATCCTATGCATACATTAGTGCCAACACCTCCTTACCCTGAAAACTTTAAGCTACCTCAGTTGGCAACCTTTAGAGGGGAGGAGGATGCTCAAGAGCATGTGACAAGGTTCCTGAGCCAATGCTTCGGCATTTAGGACAATGATGCTTTGTTATTGAGAACATTCATAACCACATTCGTAGGCCCTACCTCGGATTGGTTTACTCAGTTACCAAAGCACAAAATTAATAATTTAGATCAATTAGTGGATGCATTCCTTGAACGCTTCACCTTCAATACCAAGAAGAAGGCATCACTAAGTGAATTAGCTAGCCTCAGGCAATATGAGGAAGAGACCATGGCGGCCTATAGAAATTAGTGGAGGACATTGCTTTCAAAGCTACCCTACCTCCCCCCTATGTCTGACCTCGCTCAGATATTCTCCAGGAGTTGTTTGAGATTGATCTTTGTGCTATTTTAGCTGCAAAAATATGCCACCTTAGAAGAATCTCTAGTGCAAGCCAGGATCATTGAAGAGATCAAAATACAAGATGACGAGATAGCCAAACCTAAGAAAAAAGAGTGGACTAAAAACACTAAAGCTGGGACCACGCAACAAAAACCCATTGTGATTAACCAAGTTGCTATCAATGTCCCTAAGCCTGCACAAGCAACACAGCCTCAAAAGGCTAACATTCAGGCAGTACCTCCTAACAACTATGACAAAGAAAATTAGAGGCAAGAATAGGGTTAGCAGCGTCGCCCTAGGTGACAATTCACACCCTACACAGAGTTTAGGGACTCCTTGTTTGACTGCCTATTAGCAACAAACCTGATCAACCTACCAAAGATTTAGACTATAGATCCCAATGCACCCAAGCCTCAGGGGTATAGAGAGGACTTGTACTGTAGGTTCCATCTAAACAGGGTCCCCCTGGATGCTCCCATCGAGCAAGCACCACTCCAAGGAAATCAAGTCCCCCTACAGATAGCGGAACAACCTAGGTGGGACCACATTAATTTGCTTGAGCAAGGTGAGCATTTAATTCCGTAAGAATTCAGAGCCAACGAAAGCCTTTGGATATTTTATAGTGATTACGAAGATGAAATAGAAATGACATATCTTAATCACATGCGGAAGATGCAGCATCGGCACCCCTTGGATATTAACGACGTATTTGAAAAACTAAACATAGTGCCAAGGCATGAGTGGTACGTAGACCCAACGTGGTGGGACCAAGTGTTGGATCCACTACTCTAGGCATACGAAGAGCACCTTTTGCCAAAAGACCCTATAGTGACATCAGTTTTGAGGGTAGACCCTGTCTTCCTATCCACACATAGGGCCGATCCATTCGTGCCAATACCCCCAGAGCTAGATCTAGAGCATAGAGAACATCTAGGATGTCCGAGTAACCACACCCATGGTAATGGAGACCAAAATCATTTCATCAACATGATCTCATTGACTTAACTGCCCCCATCCACAATCCGGTCGATCCGACATAGTCATTATATCTAGACATAGATGCCATAGACTAGGATCGCATTAATTCCCCTCCATCCCCATCTGAGTACTGGAATTTCGGTGAAATGCTCCATTTTACCCCTAGGCCAACTCAGGATATCTGCCATGTTGAAGAGGGACCCGAGGTTCCTAATGATGATCTAAACTTAGAAAATGATATCCACCTGATCCCAACTCCACATCAGTTGGAATATGGATCCCACATGTCAGTCGAGGAGACAACTGACATAGACATCGGCTCAGATCCAATGAATCCATAGATCATCAAGCTAGGGGTAAGTTTATCCCTCAAAGAGCAAGCCGACTACATTGCCCTTCTCAAAGAGAAGAAGGATGTTTTTGCATGGTTATACAAAGACATGCTAGGACTAGACCCGCAACTAGTCATGCATAATCTAACGCTTGATCCGACAGTCAAGCCAGTTAAGTAGAAACTATGCAAGATACACTCAAAAGTGGCCTTAATGGTCAAAGATGAATTGCAAAAACTATTGGATGCACAGTTTGTCATCCCGCATGGATTATCTACCATGGTTGTCCAACATGGTGCCCGTCAAGAATCCTGATGGGAGGATTCACATATGCACTGATTTTCAAGATCTAAAAAAGGTGAGTCCTAAAGATGATTTTCCCTTGCAGATCATTGATGCCTTGGTAGACGCTACAGCGGGTCACAAAATGCTTTCCCTCATGGATGGTTTCTCGTGATATAATCAAATTTGTATCAGCCTCGAAGACCAGCTAAAAATGGCGTTCACAACACCTTGGGGGACATTTTGTTATAAGGTCATGCATTTTGGCCTTAAAAATGCTGGCACCACCTACCAACGTGCCATGACATACATCTTCCACGATTACATGCACAAGACTTTGGAAGATTACATGGATGATTTGTTGGCCAAATCTCTTTTGTGCCCGGATCATCTCGATGACTTAAGCAAGATCCTCGATCGCCTCATGGAGCATAGAGTCAGACTAAATCCCAAGAAGTGCATTTTTGGCATCACATCTAGAAATATTTTGGGTTTCATAGTCTCAAAATAGGGCATCGATGTGGACCCAAAAAAGTCAAGGCAATCCTTGAAATGCATCCCCCAACTACCATCAAGCACCTCAAAATCCTGCAGGGAAAGGTTGCGTCGATCAAGCGCTTCATAGCATAGCTATCTGACAAGTGCTAACCAATGAACAAGTTGTTGCACAAGGGGGTAGCATTTCACTGGGATGACGAGTGCCAGTCAGACTTCGATGAAATTAAACAATACTTGGCTTTGCCACTAGTATTGGCACCACCTAGACCAGGAGTGTTGTTCTACTTATACATCTCAACTACTGAGGTGGCACTGGGAGCCATGTTAGCCCAGAAAAACAAACTTCATAGGGAATAAGCTACTTACTATCTTAGCCACACCCTGGTCAGTTATGAACTTAACTATGCATACATTGAGAAAATCTACTTGGCAGTGGTGTTTGCTACCAAAAAGCTATGCCATTACATGCTGAGCAACAAGACGTATGTTGTGTCTAAGGAGAATCCATTATGATACATGATGAGTCGTACTTATCATAGTAGTCGCACGACGAAATGGATCATGTTGTTGACAAAATTTGACATAGAGTTTATTGGACAAAAATCCATAAAAGGTCAGGTCATAGCCGATCAACTAGCAAAGGCTCCTCTCGAAGATGACCAACCTCTGACTATAGAACTACCCGATGATGGGGTCTTCCATGTCTCAAAATCACCAGATTCTAACAATCTTGAGTCACAGGCCGACATAACCCTATTTTTTGATGGTTCTAAATGTGAGCAAGGTGGTGGCATGGGAATAGTATTCTTCACACTGTAGGGTGCTCCTATGCCCCTATCATTTAAATTAAATTTCCCATGCAACAACAATGCAGAGTATGAAGCCTTGCTCATAGGTCTTCAGACATCAATCACCATTAAAATTAAATGATTGAATATCTTTGGTGATTCGCTGTTAATTGTCAACCAAGTCAAAGGGGTATTCCAATGCAAATGCCTAGTTTTGTAGGCCTACAAAGCCCTAGTGGACAAATTCCTGGAAAATATTGAATGGTATGACATCAAGGCACTCCCTCGGTCATCAAACCATTTTACAAAATCTATGGTCTCTTTGGGGTCGCTAATCCTGCAAGACATTTCTAGTGATATGACCACCATTCAAGTCAAAACACTATCGCAATCTGCAATGGAGTAAGCAAGATCTGATTTAGCGTCAGGATTCCACTTTATCCAGATTGAGCCGTCCACAGATAGGTTCTCTTGAATTCGTGATCATTTGAAACATGCCAACTGGGGGTCCTTGTTCTCCCCTACTCCCATTAATAGCAACACAATGCTATTCTTACAAGTTCTCTCCTACTTAGCTTTTTCTACGGATGAACTTCAAGAGGGACTGGGTGTTCATACCATCGAGGCTTCTGATCAACAGGATTGGTATTCACCCATCAGGGACTACCTCAAGTTAGGTAACCTCCCACTTGGACTGATGCATGCCACCAAACACGCATTCAAGTAGAAAGTGGTAAAGCATGTCTTGTTAGGAGACATTTTGTACCGTCATAGCTATGAAGGGATCCTCCTTCGATGCTTGGACTAGCAAGAGTCCACTTGGGTGATCACCCAAGTGCATGATGGTACATGCGATGGCCACTTCAGTGGTATGGCAATTACAAAGCACATTCTTTGCATGGGCTATTATTGGCCATCTTTACAGCGAGATTGTTGCACATATGTTAGGAAGTGCGTGAAGTGTCAAAACCATGCTAATTTGACACACGTACCTTCCCAAGCCTTGCATCCAATCCAATCAGCTTGGCATTTTTCATAGTGGGGCCTAGATCTAATCGGAAAGATCTCCCCTGTGTTGTTAGGTCATCACACGTTTATCATCACGGCCACAGAGTACTTCACCAAGTGGGTGGAAGCGGTTTCGCTAACCTCTACGACTGGACCCCGCATTGTAGAGTTCATTTTGCATAACATCATATGTTGTTTTGGTACTCCATCAAAGATAGTCTCGGATAATGGGATGTCATTCAAGAACAAAGATGTGTGTGCTTTAACCACAAAGTATAAAATTCAGCACAATTTTTTGACACCCTATTATCCGCAGGCAAATGGGCAAGCAGAGACGTCAAACAAAATGCTAGTTGCCATCCTTAAAAAGACAGTCATAGATAATCATAAATATTGGCACATTCAGATCCCACTTGCCCTATGGGCCTATCGCACTAGCATTCGGACACCCATTGGGGCAACTCTGTTTTTTCTTGTGTATGGCTCCAAGGTTGTCATGCCTCTCGAGTTGGAAATTCCTTCCTTGCGCATATCAATGCAAGAGTTCATCGATGATGATACTGCATGGTAGACCCAGTTAGACCAACTTACGTTGCTCGATGAATGATGCATTAATGCTCTCAAGCATTTACATATCTACCAAGAGCAACTTAAGAAAGCATACAACATGAAAGTTCACTTGAGGGACTTTTAGGTTGGTGACTTGGTCTTGAAAGAAAACCAATAGAACTCTAGTTTGCCATCCCATCTTAGGGACAAATTCATGGCAAACTGGTTAGGTCCCTATGTAATTGATAGCAAAATAGGACCTGGAACATACCGGCTAGCCTCTCTTGATGGAATCAAGGAACTAGAGCCCTTGAACATCAGTCATTTATGGCCATTCCATGCTTAGAAGAGCCATAGCCCAAAAGCTCCAAGGATTTTCGTAATCACTTGGTCAACCCAAAATGCTCCAAGGATTTCCGTAATCTCTTGGTCAACCCAAAATGCTCCAAGGATTCCCGTAATCGCTTGGTCAATCCCCAAAAGCTCCAAGGATTTCCGTAATCGCTTGGTCAATCCCCAAAAAGCTCCAAGGATTTTTGTAATCGCTTGGTCAATCCAAAATGCTCCAAGGATTTTTGTAATCACTTGGTCAACCCAAAATGCTCCAAGGATTCTCGTAATCGCTTGGTCAATCCCCAAAATGCTCCAAGGATTTTTGTAATCACTTGGTCAATCCACCAAAAGCTCCAAGGATTTCCATAATTGCTTGGTCAATCCCCAAAATGCTCCAAGGATTCCTGTAATCACTTGGTCAATCCCAAAAATGCTCCAAGGATTCCCATAATCGCTTGGTCAATCCCCAAAATGCTCCAAGGATTCCCGTAATCGCTTGGTCAATCCCCAAAAAGCTCCAAGGATTTCCATAATCGCTTGGTCAATCCCCAAAAAGCTCCAAGGATTTCCGTAATCACTTGGTCAATCCCCAAAAAGCTCCAAGGATTTTCGTAATCGCTTGGTCAACCCAAAAAGCTCCAAGGATTTCCGTAATTGCTTGGTCAACCCAAATGCTCCAAGGATTTCCATAATTGCTTGGTCAACCCCAAAATGCTCCAAGGATTCCACCAATCGCTTTGTCAATCCCCAAAATGCTCCAAGGATTCCCGCAATCGCTTGGTCAAAAACAAGAAAATCCAAGAACAATAAAATCATCAAAAATAACAAAATTTGCATCTCATTTCCATGCATGTTCAAAGTCATCACAAAAATAAAGAGCTCTATTTTTGCATATCATCTTCATATTCACACAAATCAATCCATCAAAAACACAAAAACATATAGCTGCATTACGCATCACACCCACACATTGCATATTTATGGTCATAAAATTCAAAGCGCCATAGACTGTCATTACTTGGAAAAACCATCATCTTCTACATTTTTCCGCTTTATCAATAGCTCATTGCCTATAACCGCCATTCATGTTATTATCCCACATCATAGTCAGTTGTTTTCTCATGTATCGAGAGTTTTCGTCATTCAGTCATCATTAGATTTCTCGCCACGTACTGTACCAAGTCAGAAAAAATTTACGAAGGAAGAATTATACTTGGATCACACCTTGTTACGTAGCATCCCAGCACAAATTAAAACACATAAAAAATTCCCACATTGTGTGAACAAAAGATGAAACCTGCAAAGCAATCCAGGTCACCATAAGCGAAACGGTTATCTTGCTCATCCCCCTGTGCGAATGACCCCAAGAATGCTGAGAGTTGGCAAAAGGACAAGCATCCTCCCTACCTAATTCCCCAAGAATCCCAAGTTCTCAAAAGTTGCAAAACATCAACAATTTGCAAAATGTCAAAACTCCAAAAAATTTGACATCACAACCAAAGTGCATACCTCAAGAAAAGCACATAAAATAGTGATTCTCATCACTCCATATCCTAATACCTTGCTCAAAATAAAAATATAATACAAAAATAAAAAGTGATTTTTATCACTACAAAAGAGCAAGTATCCCAATACAATTGAAGAAAAGAAGGGAGTCAAACTTGAATCCCTGGAACTCTCAACATTTTGACAGGTCATGAGGTAAACCTCGGTACTGGTTTGGTTGATAGCCTATCGATCATTGGTGGTAAACCTCCTGCATGAAGATATATCTATCACATTAACTTGTGCGTAGATCAATGTTTGCATGTGGATGAGCTAGCTTATGGTATCCTACGATAACACCGCAGATTAATCTGACTAAACACAACAAAGGAGCTAGTGGAGCTAATTAGGTGATCCTCAGTATAGGTTTGGTTGACAGCCTATCTGGCACTGGCGGTATCCTGACCAACACCACATAAATGAACTCAATTGCACACACAGGGATGTGAAATAACTTGGTCCAAAAAAAGTTCGATTCATACCTTGTTCAAAAATTCTTGTGAGATAAAGTACAGTCATGGCTAGTTAGTTAAAAAATCTGAGCCTCAAAAAACCTTAACTACATTTGAAACCAACTTGCTATATTTTAGTCTCGCCATACCAAAAAAAAAAAAAAAAAAACATGTATACATAAAAAGCTATTTACCGCAGCCATCGCCTAGGACAAAAAGCCATAAAGTTCTACATAGTCTATGGTGCGACTACCAAACATCACAAATTCAATTCATCCATTCCATTTGCATATCATATAAATTAGAAACATTTGCATTCATCCACAAACATATGCATTCATCACTATAACTTAACATGCATACATCCATATTCATCAATCATCATGCATAAAATAAAATCATCACATGCGCATAAACAAAATAAAGTCTGTATATATATATATATATATATATCATCAAAAATTCCCATAGGCTACAAAGAGCTGGTCCTCTAACCCTGCAATAAAACCCAAAATCTCAAAACCCCCCAAGCCTAAGGCGTCGGCCACCATGATCATGTAGGATCGGTGCGATGGGAACTACCCCTCATGGTGTGGGTCCTATGGGACTCCTCAAGGCGGCTGCTGCTAGCCCCCACATCATTCCTGCTACCACCTCCCTCATCCAATCGCCTATGATGAGATGATGTTGACTACTCAGTACCATTGTCCCTCATCCGGTGCAAAGAGCCACCTCCAAGGGCTCAGGTAACCACCCACCGAGGCAGATAATCTCTCCCTCCAATTTCATTCGATGCTGAGACCAATATGTCTCCCACCAAGACCAATCTATCTCCCATCGTAACCACTCTGCCTCCCATCGACGGTAGTAAGCTCACCGCTATCGCCTCGCCTATCACCGTGTCCCCATCCCCCCGGTGGTGTGTAGCAAACACGCTATCTCGCTCTGTCAGCTGAGTTCATAGGAGATCCCTCTCCTAGAAAGCTTCCCCCAACTCCTCATCTTGCCTCTATAGTAGCTCCACCAATTGCGCATTCTCAGCATGCACCCCTGTCTCTGTGTCCTCCACCACGGTTGGATGCATAGACGCCTCTGGAACAGTAGCCTACTCTGGATCCCACTACTCCGAGACGTCCTGCATCTCCGACTGGTCCGAAGCCCCAAAATACATGCCCAAGTCATCCACCTCCACCATGTTCACCTCCTCTAGCGGAGCTCCCCAACCCTCACCTGGTGCCTCCGCACCATCATCCCCTGCTGCTGCTACCTCTGCACCTCCCAGTGGTCCCTCTCCCCGCCATCGTCATAGAGTCCACCATTGATCGTACTCTAGTAGTCTCGACGTCATCCACATCCGGGACATCAATCACTACATCCGAATCCTCACCCAATGGATGACTGACCGATCCAGAGTCCTCTTGTCCCCACGGCATCGATAGACCATGGGCTCACCAGGAAATCCCTAACGCACCCCAAACTGTCGTGTCACCTAACTGTATGAGAAGAACTCCTACTCGGTCCCATGCTGCCAAATCATCCATTGCTCCTTGCGCATCGTCGTAGCCACTCTCCAGCCTCAGGCTAGGCTGGACAGTCCCGATAGGGATGCCAGAACACCTCCCCCAGAGTAAGTTGAGCAAAGGCATTGAAATAGTGCCCTATAGCACCTGCCCACCATCGAATTTGTCCTTGCTCCTCAAACCACCGCCATAGAGCTGCGTACCCTATATCTTTATCTGCCATCTCTGCCCACATCATCCAAGGTAACCCCCCTAGCCTCTCCATCGCTATGTGCTACCAACCCCAGCTCTGTAGTAGATAGCTATAGTTGATCCCCTTCCACCTCCAGTAGTGGACCTCATATAGCTCCCCATAGAGCTATGCCAATAGTGTCT
>JAQPPZ010014398.1:0-118059 GCA_028583015.1 Wollemia nobilis
TTTGGCCATGCTAATTACATTGCATTTATACACCTTTTCCTGAACCTATGGTATCAATTTTCAATCGATTATGCGAAGAAAAGTCCATTACTTTGCCTAAGGTTCACCCTTTAGATCCAAACCATCAGAAATCCAAAGGATATAGAGAGGATTTGCATTGTCTCTACCATCGCTTAGATGGCCATGATATTCAATCATGTTGCGACTTCAAAAAAATAATACAAAACATGCTTGAAAGGAATCAACTTCAAATTTATAGCCTTCCCAATACCAAAAATCAATGAGTGAGCATAGTTAAGGGTACTTCACCTATGATAGAAAACCAAAGAGAGCCTTCCAAGCAATGATTGAGATACATGTATCTTAGCCACCGCACAAAAATACCAACTATGTACCTGGACTTCATTATCTAAGCCTATGTCAACCATTTTTAAGAAATTACAAGAAGCTAAGGCCATCGTATTACCATATATATGCCCTTTAGACCAAAATAAAACTAAACCTAATGGTTATAGGGAGGATCACTTCTACCTTTATCATCAAATAGAGGGCCATGACATTCACAATTGTTATGGGTTTAAAAAAAAATTCCAAGACCTTATTGACAAGGAGGCCTCACTCATAGATGGTTCATCCACCTTAGCTCAACCTACCATAGGATATGCCTCATCATTCCATTTGCAACCCCTAGATCAACCGCATCCTCGAAAGAAAAATGAGCCACCTCATTGGGTAGTCAAATTTGCAATGACCACTTCAGCCCTATTTCAAAAATTGTATGAGAAACATGCAATCACATTACCAAAAGTTAAACCAAGAACATCTAAACCTAGGTCACACAGTGAAAACCTTTATTGTATTTATCATCACCAACATGGGCATGACATACACAACTGCTACTCATTCAAGAATGTGGTCAAATAGATGATAGAATGAAATGAGCTCCACACATATGGTTCTCTTTTTGTACCCCATCAGGACATTGGTATTTCACAAAACACTGTGCCACAACAGGGGGGACAATTTTCGTAACTCTTATTAATCAAGCCGATTATATTATAGTAGATGAAATACACACTGGGGGTCTTCAAGGTGTCACACCTTCCCCACCATCCACATCACACACGATGAAGCAAATTAGGAATTCTAAAGGTATCACACCTTCCCCACTTTCATCAAGTAGTGCACACACTAGGGGTACATAAGGTATCACACCTCCCCCGTAAAAATCATCAAACATTCTAAAAAAAATCAGAAAACATCCAAATCCAAAAAAATTCAAAACATCAAAAACACAAAAACATTTACATCATGCTTTCATGCATTTCATTATATGCACTCATTAGTTGCATTGCATTAGGTATCTTCATCCATTGCATTTGTATTAAGATAGGTTGTGTTTACATGCTTACAAATGATATCATGTTTGTATTCCAATAATGCATCCTCAAAATCATCATCATTCAAAATTCCTTGTGAGTAAATGTAATTTTCAACACAACTTATGACATTGCTATCAGGTGTATACTAGGGTTTTCTCGTCATTCAGCCACACCTAGTTATCTTTTCAGATTTTGTAGAAAGCTATCTTGACTTTCAAATATGAGGTCTAGTTTTGATAGTACCTTGTATATTTCAAAGTTCCATCACACTTTAAACATTAATAATCGTAGTTTGAATAAGGATGACACTACAAAGTGATCCTAGTCACCTTAAGCGAATGTTTTTTCTTGCTTGTCTTATTATGCACATGGCCTAGAATGTTGTGGATTGACAAAAAGACAAGCTCCCCCTACCCAATACACCCCTTTATTTTACACAAAATGAGTAAAATTCCCAAACCAAAGCAAAATAAATAGTTATTTTCATCACTAAGCAAATCCCTTGCTCAAAATAAAACAAAATGTAAAATAAACAACGATTTTCATCACTAAGCATGAGCAAGTATCCCAATAAATGAAAAGAAAAGAAGGGGATAACAAGTTTGAATCCCTAGAATATTCATTATTCCATTACCATGGGATGATCTCCATTATAATAATGGGTTGAATGAAACCCTCCTGGAAATGGAGTATCCTTATGCATGGTGATATGTCTATCACATTAGAGACCTTCTTTTGTACATACCAATGTTAGCTTTTGGATGAGCTAGCTTTAGGTGGCTTGTATTGCCTAGTAGTCTAGTCGAATTGCATCCAAACTCAGGATCATGATGATCATATGGTGATCCTCATTACAACAATGGGTTGAATGAAATCCTCCTAGCAATGAGGTAGTACTATACCTCATATAATATACTCACTTTGCACACATAGGGATAGTGAATATATTGGTATTATTAATAGGCTTGTATCTTTTAGGAGTCTTGTGTAGTCATTATACAACTTTTTATCAATCAACTAGGGTATTTGAGTCTCATGGAAAACCTCAAAAATCCCCTAATAGTAACAAATCATATCATCAAACTCTCACAATTTTACTTATGAACTTTTGTTTATTAAGGTGTGTTCATAATATAGGATAGATATCGAATGGATATCAACAATGATATTTGGATAGCCAATGACTATTTTATGCATATTTTTTTAGTTTACAGAAGCTTATAGGTAAAGCCCCTACATCTCACATCATCTCATCTCACATATGGATGATTAAATGATTAATTCTTATGATAAGAGTTGTCATTTTAATTCATGATTTTCATACATTCTTTGGTGTCTGCCATTAGTTTTTTAAACATAAATTAGATTCATTCATCATGTTTTAATTAGTTAAAGCATACATCCACTATTTTCATTAGAACATCCATATAAAATTAATGTATATCACACATGTCAGATTTGTCATAACAACATGAATTCACATTCATAATCAGATAAATAAATCTAAATCATTTATCTAACATCAGATATCGCATCTATTCATACATACATCTATGCATCCATATATATGTCATATAGGCATTACATCCACCAATACATCCATAAATCATAACACAATGCATATAATGGTCCAAAATCACACAATTGCAAATCACACAAACATTTTCACACATCAATTGGGGCATTATCAATATCATACTTCCCAAAAATTAAAAATTTAACATTCAAGCAACATGGAATAAATCGAGGTATCATGCCTTCCTAATCAATAGTCTAATTCAATCCCATCACCAATAAATTAATAAATTATTGGGTTTACAAAAGGTTGCACCCTTTGCATCGCTATCTCAATTGCAAAAATCTCCAAAGAAGCCTAGTTTCCTTTGGTCAAATCCAAAAAAGTTCCAAAGAAGCCCATTTTTTTTTTGTCAATCCCAAAAATCTCCAGAGACTCCTAGTTTCCTTTGGTCAAATATTAAAAGGCTCCAAAGACTCCTAGTTTTATTTGGTCAAATCCCAAAAATTCTCCAAAGACTCCTAGTTTTATTTTGTCAAATCTCAAAAGGCCCCAAAGACTCCTAGTTTCCTTTGGTCACAATCTCAAAATGCTCCAAAGACTCCTAGTCTCCTTTGGTCAAATATCAAAAGGCTCCAAAGATACCTAGTCTCCTTTGGTCACATATCAAAAGCTCCAAAGAATCCTATCCATTTGGTCAATTAATTCAAGTCATCTTGGTCAAGCAACTCACCGCTTTCATCATTTTACATCTCCTCATTGACTTATCGCTTGTGGGAGTAGTCATAATCATACCAATCATAATAAAAATCAATAATTAAATACTTAATCATGTTAATTGTATTCATCCATGAATTATTGCCAAATAAAATCATGCTCTTGCTTGGGACAAACAATAAGCAAAAAATTTAATTAAACAAATGCTTGGCATTCTTAAAGCACGAAGGATCATAGGCCTTGTCTCTTCATGATTGAAAAATGTTCCAAGATCAATCAGGTCTCATATGAAAGGTTGTACTTGAACCAAGTTCTTTAATTTTGTTTGAAGCAATGATTCAGAGATGCATGCTCTTTTCATTATTGGGGCATCTAAAGTTGACCAAATCAATGAATATTAATCAACCTACAGTGTAGTGTTAGGTTGTCTATTTTTGCTCAGTGTTGTGTTTTCCCATAATGCATCCCAAAAATGGGCATATGTAGACACCTAAAATATGTCATATTGAGGAGGCTACTCATGTGGACACATTTTCAGGCCATGTGACTCACCTTAGATATTTCCAAGACCCAATAATGGTTCTAACCACTCAATCATGGCAAGCCAGTCCTATTCAAAATTGGGCATTGTTTTTCTTAGAGGTGGCATCATGGTCACTGATGTTGATGACGGACGCAAGTGAGCTGTGCCTATCGATAGTGACCATAGACTAAGATATGATTATTGAATATACTCAAGTCTGTAACAAACTCGAGATACCCAAGCCAATTAAAATCCATTAGAATGCAACAAATTCTTGAATGGTTATCCATTAGAAGCTTCTAAAAGCTTCACCTCAACTGCCCCAACCTAACTAGATCTTTTTCTTGGCTTCATGAGCAAGCTAGGATGAAAATCTTAGGAGTCTACTTAAGGCCCCAAAAATAAGAGAGAATTCTGGAGATTTTAATGAGCAATTTCCATAGTGAAGAGCTACCAAACTAAAGAGAGAATTGATATTCCTTGAGGTGCAATGAAGTGCTGCCCAATTTGCATTATGACATTGGCACGTTCATCAATGGAGTTTGCTAAATATTGAATATCAACCACCTTGTTTTTCAATACCAATTTGCCATGGATTTGAGTGCAATCACACAATTCAACTGTGTTTTAGGACACATCGATCCTTGCACATAAATTCAACAGTGGAATTGATCATCACCAGGCCTAGAACACAGAGAATAGAGCCTTATTCATTGGCCACTATTTTTGACAGTGGCCCATAGGCACCACCATTGATGTCGTTAGTGGCTAACAGAGCTTTCCAATATGATCAATAGCGGCCTCGGGATGATGTATCATTTATTCTATTTTAGTCATTAGCTACTTTCTATTGGATTTCTAACCTAGTTTAGTACATTTCATTTTAGTATTTCATGCATTTCTGCACTTCTTTATGCATTTGCTTTCCTTATTGCATCTATCAAGAAACTAGCCTCATCTTGAGAGGCTTTCAATGCTGTTAATATTTCTTTAGTTTCTTTGTGTGCAGGTGACAAGCCTTTTGCAGGAACTAGACATCACCAAGATCCATATTCTTGGTATCAAAAGCAGAGGTGGTGAAGTAAATCCTCTATTATCAGATTAGAGGAAATTCAGAAGAATCTATTGGAAAACATCTATTCTTGATATTTATTGTAATTCCTTATCAATTTGGTATCCCTAAGAGGGATGTATTGTAACCCGATGTATAATGTCTTTTGAATATGAATGAGAATGACCTGTTTCTTTCTTCAATTTATTATTATAATGGTTATATAAATTTCTGTTATCAAATTGATTTTGTTATTGCAATCCTATAGATGTTTAGAATATTTTGGTAATTCACAAGTGGATTTAAGAAAAATAATGAAGTTGAAGCTTGGGCAGCTTTGGAAGGGTTAAAAATATGCAAACAAATGTACTCAAACAAAGTATGGATGGAAGGTGATTAGTTAATAGTAATAAATGTAATTTTAAGGAAAGCAAAGGTTCTATGGAATATACAAGAGATAATTATGGAAATACAAGACCTTACTATAGAGTGTGAAGAAATTAGGTTTACACATACATTAAGGGAAGGAAACAAATGTGTAGATATTCTGGCCAATAGAGGGGTTTTAATTGAGGATTGTAATGTTATTTTCTCTTTTACATGGTTAGAGGAAGTAGTAATTTTAGTTGACGATGACAAGAAAATGTTGACTATCTAAATTAAATAATAGTTAAGATTTACTTTAATATTTTTTAATTGGTAAATGGGTTTTGAAAGGATCTCGTAACATTTTACATAAATGAAGTCAAACTAAAGAACACTCCATAGTAGAAACACAAAACAACCATTCTAATATAGAAAAAAAAATGGAAACCCCCTTCAGCAAAAAAAGGAAGCCCTTGTAGGGGCAAGGAGGAGTAACAAAATGCCTACGCAGAAGAAAGGGGAGTAATTGAATTAATACCAACCGCAAAGACCCATGTAGGGGCAAGTAGAGAAATAGAAGCATAGAAATGAACACTAAGGAGCTAAAATGAGACCCACACAAGGGTAAAACATGAGGTAGAAAATAGATACCAACAACCTCATTAATCCACCAGATATTTTAAAAGGTAACTAAATGTTGGGTTGCTCAGTTGTGTCACACCCATCCTTGGTAGCACCCACTAGACTCTTAAATTCCTCCAGGATCTTGAATTGGTCCTTGTATTCATTCGAGATTATTTTCTTGAGATAGCAAATATGATGTCATCTTGAATGCTCTACCCAGGGCCTTCATAATGTTATGGAGGTCTTGAAGGTGGCCTCTTTCAGAGAGATTAGGCCAACATGACATTTTGGAGGCCAGCATTGGGGGAGACTTGGTGGAAGTGCCCTCAAGAGGGTGAATTTTCTTGGGAGTAGTCTCCTATTTGACCTAAAAGGAAAGAGAGTCATCAAAATAGTCATTATCAACAATAATTGGAACCTTAAATTTTCCACTGCTAGCTTTGGCTCTGGTGGAGCGACGAGTGCCCGGTGTTCCTTCTAGTTTTACATCAAGGTCGAGTGTTTGATTGGTTCTCGAAGATGCAGTAACAAGAAACACCAATGCATAACATAAATATCATAAGTTGATGTTGCATATGCTTGCATCTTTGTAATAGCATGACTAAATTATATGCGACACTTATTTTATGAGCAAAGCATATCACATATAATGTTATTATCTTTTATTTTTATTTTTCATTTTAATTTTGGTGATGACTACAAACAAAAATATTTTTTATTAGTAAATGGGTTTCCATTGGTATATTTGCTTTATTTTATAGAATTAATGTGTTTTCATATAGAATACTTATTACAATTTTTGTGGTTGCACTTATGCTTCAGGAAAGGAAACTAGCAATCTATATTTGGTAAAGCAAACTATGATTGTGTGATGTTTTAGAAATATTACTCTACTAAGATGCAAGCATAGACAATAGAGGTGGAGTTTTGGTATTGTGAAGGGTAACTTAGAAAAATTTCAAGAAGTAGAATGTTGAAATATGTAATATTTGTATTAACACAAAAAATTGAAGATCCAAAAAATGAAAATCAAGAATTCAAACATTTTATGAAAAATGATGTAGGTTTCTAGCTATAGTAACTCAATTAAGATAAGAATTGAATATATTTGTAAAATCTCAAGATATAAATGAGATAATTATAATTTTTCAATGGTAGGGGACTCTAATACAACCCCTTGTTCTCCAAAAAAAAATAACAAATGAAATTGGGATGACATTGAAGTTTTTTGCTTTTCATCGGTGGCATTGCCCTCCTAAATTATAGAATACTTGGTGATTAATGCATGGCCCTTTTTCCCATATTATTATTCACATTACCCTTACATATTAATTAAATGAGAACATTATTATTTTTTGTATTCTCATGTGTTGATTGATCTCACACTTGCTATAGTTATGGTTGAGTTTTCATTTAAATACCTCACACCCTAAACTTAAAAAAAATATTTTTCATGCATTTTACTTTTTGCATTTTAATTTCATGGAATTAGATTATTTTAGATTATAAAATATCAAGGATAATGGAGATTCATCCTAAAATCAAAGGTTGGAAGAGTCCAATGACCCTTCCATACAATAACTTATTGAAAGGGTGGAATTGGGGTGCATTGATCAAATTAGAAGTTAGATTATTCCCTAATTCAATAGGGACCATATACTTAAAACATATAACCAATTCAGGATTCTCTATCCCATATATTTGATGCTTATATAAGGTGTGAATCATACAAAGAATTTATGTACATATTCTAATATTTAAATTATAACACTCATTTAGTATTTATCTCTCCATCATATTATTTATATCTTTTTATTTCTAATGTAATATTCCCCTAATGATATAATGTACATAATATATTAGTTTAATCATATTTTTAACAACTCACACTTACCTTAAAAGTTTCATCGTGATTTGGATACACACACCCATTGTAATGACCCACAAACTCAACCCAAGGGAGAGAGCTATTTTTTTCCAATGATTAACTCAAAAAGAAGACCCAATATTTTTTTATCAGTATTAAGGCATAACCATCTCAATTTCATTGTAATTGTAGATGATACTCAAGTGAACAGGATTAGCCAACTTCTCGTAATTTCATGGGGTTTACTTTTATAGTATGACCATTAGAAAATATGTCGTCAATGGTCCCCCCATTTCCCATATACTTCCCTATATGAGATAACTTGACTGTGGCATAGGGATTACCCTTTAATTCCTATATCATTTAAAGGTGATTCCTATTCCCTAACCCTACATAACACCATCTATGTAGGATTATTATGGTGTGATACCTTAGTGATTAGTTAGTTTCATCTACCCATTAAACTAATTAAGACCATTACCACTCACCTAATAATAATCATGGTCACACTTGCCTACCCATAAAGTACCACCACTATACTGCCTGTGAATGATCCGGTGGATTATCCCATACCAATCCACCATTAAGAATTCCCAAGACTCACCACTAGTAATTGTCCAAGCCTCAATACTAGGACTTGTCCAAGCCTCACCTCTAGGACCACCCAAGCCTCACGGCTAGGGTATATCATTCACAATTACCTAGTTTAATTGTCTACTCATAACTCAACCAGGATTGGATACATCTCAACTCTAGGTATTACTAATATGGCACTAATAACATGCCCATAAAACCCCCTCCTAGCCCAAGGGTCCTAAACAACATTTATGACTAATAAAACTAAAATAGAGTGTTATATTAAATTAATCTCGCATTCAATATCAACATAATATATTGATAAAGACAAGAATTTAAGTACTTGTTTCAATCATAACACTAGAATTAAGTATTTTATTTGTTTACATGAAATGATGAAATCAACATCTGAAAAAGCATAACTAAACCTCATTAATTACTTTATCCCTAAAATTCCATAATCTTTAATAATCATCAGTAATCTATCACAATTCATTTCCAAAGAAATGTAAGAAAAACAATCATTTGTATTTCATCATTATGAACATTATTAATAAAATTTGTGACAATACGTCAAAAATATTTACAAGAATATCCATTTCTTCAATAAAAGCATTGCATAGCATAACTCCTAAGTTTTTATCATATTAAAATGCAAATATTATATTTCCATACATTATTACATGATGACAACCAAGTTCCATCTTCTTTTCAAAGTCTTCTACTTGATAGATCTTTTCTCCACATTGTTTTGATGATAATATAGGGATAAGGACAACTATATATATATTTTTAAATGAGTATGCAAGTCTAACATACATCAATCAATTAATCATTTAACAATGCAAGCTCATAAAAATATTTTTTCAAACTTTATGTATATAAGAGAAGCCCATACTTCTCTTACTCAGTTAGGGTTCATCTAAAGCTCATACTTCCACTAAACCATATACCAAATTTTCAAAGAAAACATTACTTGAAGATTATATCTTAAAACAATAATGTCATACCAAGATAAATTTATTAACTTGCTAACCTTGCAAACATATCTTAAAATAAAGGTACACAAAATCTACCAGAAATTCCCTCCAAAATAAAAGCATCCATTGTTTTAATCTTATTGTATTAACTTATAAATAAATATACTAAATAACTCATTTATAAATATTTCCATTTTTACACATTCCAATTATAAAAACATATATAATAAAGAATGGTTTAACAATTAAAAAAGTTCTTAAGATTCACTATGTTAATGCTCTTTGGTATTCAAAAATATATGCTACCCTTCCATACAGGAAATAAAATCTAAATTAATTTTTCTAAGACTTTTCAAAAAGTCTTCCTAGCATTCCTTTTACTTACTTAAAAAAAATCTAAGATACTTGCATTGGTTTTGGACGTATGAAAGGAAAATATGATTAGCATTGTTGTAATTTGAAGTACAAACTTCCAAGTTATTAATCTTAGGAGATAGTTAATAAAACTATATTTCTTAATCTAATTTCCAACTATAGGTCACTACGAGCAAGGATAATTGTTGAACCAAAAAGTAAAGCATTCTTAAATTTCATATTTACTAATATAAGTTTTAAGAACATCTAAAAGAGTGCATTGTGGTTTTTTACCCTGACCCTCTACATTGTTGGATGATGAAAAACTCCAACAGCTTGGAAGAATTACGTTTTGACACAAAATTTCTCTTATTCTTCAGGGAATGGAATCAATTTCTATTGTAGGTTACCTTTAATATAAAGCAAGGTATTTCTTAAATAAAATCTCACAGTCTAGATTACAAACTTAGATAAAAAATTAAAAATTAGAGACTCTCTTGGAAATAATTTCCAACCCTCTTTTTTCCAGGTACAGTCTAAGTTTTGATGATTATGAATTTAAATCATTCATTAAACGTTTCTCGAGTCTATTTTCTAAAGTTGAAACTACAAACATTAATTCCAAAGCTTCCATAACATAGTTTCTATTATTTTTTATCTCAAACTATGATCCAGATATGGATTATCAAATCAAGGCAAAAATAAGCATACAACTTCCAATTGAAAACAATCAACTATTACCCATGTAAAAACAACATAGATTCCAATTTCAAAGAAAACTTACTAGAGTTTTTTACCTATGAAAGAACCACTCAAAACAGATCAAACAATTGAAGGGAATAAGGATTACCTCAACAACCAACAAATCCAAAAATCTTTTACATATTTTCCAAATCCTTCACTCGCAAATTTTTTCTTCCAACCCCCTTCTCTTTTCTCGATAGAAGATTGAAATAGGAAAAATATGAGGAAAGTGAAGCTCAAGAGTCTATAAATATTTCTTGTTTCTTCTTGCTCCATTACAAAAATATTAACTCCCCACATTTTCCAATTGTTATGTTACAATACTTTTCCAATAATAAATAAAAATGAACTTTATATTTTTTTTTTTGAAAAAATTGAAAAAAGCTTGCATTAAAACAAATTACAGTTACAAGAGGGAGAAAGGGCATCCCAACCAAGAGCAAAGAGACCAGAAGAACAAACGTCGCGAAAACGCGACACGTCGCGAAAACGCGACACGTCGCGAAATCGCGACACCTAACCTAACAACCGCCGCGCCACAACAACCAGTCGCAATAACGTCATAAAATGAACTTTATATTAATATGTATTAATTGTGCCTATTTTTATAAATTTTAACTTAATTAAGTTAATGTTAACTTACTAATACTTAAAGGTATTAGTAACTAAATCATTCACTCATCTCATAGTACTAAATTAAATTAATACTTTAATACTATTATTAATTTCTAATGATAATGTTAATTACTAACATTAGTATAATATATTTGTTAATTTAGGTATTAATAACTAACGTTATCATTAATATCTTACTTGATAAATAAATCAAGTAAATTAATTTCAAAGCTTCGAAACACATATTTTAATGCACCTAAATAAAACAAGGGCTCTTGCTAAGGCTATCCTCACTCAAACTAAGATGCAATCAACAATAAGTAAAGAAATACACAAACATTATTATTCCCCCTATAGAAGGCATCGTGATAACTACAAGGTTATCAACCACTGTGAAGGTCTCCTAAACATAGGAGTAAGGGCTCTTTTGCTTTTATAGCAACCTCCTTGCCTAATGATGCATTTAATCACACATACACACATGCAAATGCTCCTACATGATTGTTTTACCCTTGTGAGATGTTAGACTAAAAATAATCCATTATTTTCTTTTTTGTTTCTCTCAAATTCGATGGTTGTCCCATACCAATCCACCCATGAGATTACTTGGTCCTGCAACCACAAAGTTTATCAACAATACCATATTATAAAAGCATCATAATCTAACTTTAAAAATCATAAAGTACAACTATCAACTTATCTTGATAGAATAAAATGGGATCATGCATTATTTATCAAGACATCAATACATCAATCAAACAACAAGGAAAGGTCCTGCTAAGATGGGTTATTACACCTATTATTTTGGGCTCATATAAGGTATGCATACTTGTATTGAATGCTTGGATATGTATGTCATACTTCAATAACAAATCAAACAACATAGCAAGTGAATCAATAGAAATGAGTGCATTTTAACAATGGATAGATAATTTTAAAATACACTTTAACATACCCATATCCTTACCCTCATGTATACCACATCCTTATACACATGTATCCCAACCTTGGAGATCTATATCAAGTATTCCATATCTATATCTAGCATAATTACACACCTATGCACCCATATAATCTTATTTGAAACTTATAAATCCCCAACCCCATGTTTTAACATTATTTTATTGGAAAATATTACATTATTTTGTAGAAGTAAATGTTCCCCATGGTACCATTGTAATATTGTAAATATTAGAATAAGGTATGAGTCATTAGTTTAGGTTTGTGATTTATAATTCTCCTAAAGTATGTGTCTATGTGTAGGATGAGTACAAGTATCTTGTAATTAAGTGTGCGAGTGTGTGCAATTTGTCATATAGGTTAGTTAAGAGTCATGTGTATGTGTCAAGTATGCAAGTGAAGAGTCACATATATGTGGTAAGATGTAAAGTCAAGATACATGAGAGGTTTATCTTATGTGTGGAATAGGAAAGGATGCATCTTCCAAATATGTGAGAAGAGCAATAGTCAAGTATTGAAGAGTCATATTCCAAGGTTATATTATGGAGACAAAGCTCCATGTATTGTATCATCAAAGAAAATTGTATTGAACAAATCTCTAATTGTATATTTGATTCATCAATAATATTGTGAGTATATTTTTAATTTATATTGTTATTTCATGAATGTTATGTTCATTGATATTGATCATAGATTTGTATGCATTAATATTTGATCTTAGATATTGGAACATATGATCAATTTGGCTATAAAGCCAACATATTTCCCATTCTCTATCATAATGTTAATAATTTTATAACCCCTACCTCCTTAAATTTATATTAACTAATAAATTTAGCATTTGTGTATATTAGTTTAGTATTCTAAAATAATATTATAGTTATTAATAGTAAATATATTAATTAACATGCCCCCCAACTCACTTCCTTTTTCTCAATATTTTTTAGAATTGTCTAGAAGATAATGCTTAGTTGATTCTAAAGTGGACACTACATAGCATCAAGTTAACATTGAAAAAGACCTTAGACAAAAAATAAAATAATGCTAGATCATTTATTTCACTTTCCATAACTAAGAAAAAAAAATATACTACTTGTCACATTTTAGAGTAGTAATGAGACCTAAGGAACTAAGTGGCGATCTGGAGAGGACATTTCTTAGCAAATCATGGTAGGGAATACCAAACCAAAAATACACGGGTGGATAGATTGAGGAGAGATGAAGTGAATGAAATCAATACCTCCAAAAGGAAAAACTAACCAATAGGAGTAGAAGTGGTGCAAGCTAGGTAGATTATGTTTTCCTTAATTTATTTTTTAATTTAAATATCTTTGCTTTTTGGATTTGCAAGATAAATCCTAAAACAAGATTTTGCAAGTTTCTAAAATTCTTAGCTTTTAGGATTGACTTTGATATCCATGGAAAAATGAACAAGTAAATGCATATGTTCTATAAATTGTCAAGATCCCATAGAAATTTACAAGAAACTTGTAAGTAATTTATTTATTCTTTCATTGTTAGGATCTTAGTTGAGCTAATCTCTACTTAAAACACTTACAAGGATATTTAATTTTTTTTTAAAACCATGTCAATTTTCAACCCTTGACATGGGTTTCTAACGAATTAAAAACCATCTCTTAATATAAATTTGTAGAGTTTTTGCATAATCTATAAAAAAATTAACAATATTTTTTGTAAAATTTATAAATGTTATTAGTAATTAATTTTTTTTGTTTGAATTTATTATGTTAATATTTATCGTGGAAATTTTTTGAAAAATGATTGAGAGCAAAAAAACTCTAATGTAGTATGGTGATCAAGGCATGCTGGATGGAGCGTCAGATGACAGTCAAGGAATGCAAGATGGAGTGTTGGATGACAATCAGGGATCACAAGATGGTGCATCGAATGGTAGTCAGGGGACGTAGGGTGGTGTGTCGAATGGTAGTTAGAGGATGCATGTTGGAGCATTGGATGGTGGTTAGGGGACGTAGGTTGGAGCCCTAAAGGATGGTCAGGGGATACTTGATGGTGATTTGAATTTTGGATCCCCAAACACCCTGGTCGATCATAGGTTGGTGGTTGGCAAAGTGGATAGTGGGGCCTCACTCTAGGAGCACCCTTTTATTTCAAGTTTTCCTTTGCTATAGTGGTGGTGGGAAGTGGAATTAATTCTAGATTATCGAAGGGTTATTTCGATCTCTCCCTAATCTTAGGCATAATCTATGTGCCTAGTGTGGTCACCACAACCACCATGAGTGAAGGGTCTTGGAATTTGGTTGGAAAACTTTAGGGCAATAGATATGACCTAGATTATTTTAGGAGATGGGTGATATCTAGATGGATTTTATGGGGTTCTCTAGATATTATTATTGTCCATAATTTCTTTTTTATATCCAGCTTCACTACAAAGAAGATTCCAAGTGGATCCTTGGAGGGGGACCTTGGTTTTACAATGAATAGGGCCTCTTCTTACATTAATAGGGGGTAGTATTTGACACCAACACCTAAAAAGTTAATCTTATGCCCCTCTAGGTTAGACTTCTAGGTCTCCTATATCATCTCTGGTATGATGATATCTTAAGGGCTATGGCTAAGGCCATTGAAAACTTGGTGATGATTGATTTAGCTACCGAGGCTATAAAGAGAATGGTCCATGCTCGCTTGTGTGTCATGGCAAACCTGAAAGTCACACTTTCAAACTCTATCAAGATGATTGTAAATTTTGGCACAAGGATTTAGTTGATAGAGTATGAAAATCATCCCTTTCGATGTTCTTCCTATAACAAGTTTGGTTATGTGGTAGCTCATTGCCCCCTTAAGCCTTCTCATCCAAGGAAGAGTGGGAAGAATTAGCAATCCATTCAGGGTAAAGATATTGTAAATCCTCCTTCTTAATCATTGGATTTGGATAGTTATTATCCTCTAGTCAACACAACTTTAAACCCCCTTCCTAGTTGAGAGGATCCTCCATAAGGTTCTAAAGATATTGGATAGATGGTCTAGGAAATACCTCTCAATGATAAACCTATGATGCCATTGAAGACACTTGTTACTCAGGTTCTAGGAAAGGGTGGTCCATTGCTGAGAGATTCCCCCTAGAGGAGTCTCCTTTAGAGGCCCAAATAAGTTCTTCATTGGGTCCTTCTAAAACTTCCATTCCTATAAAAAAAACTCCTTTGCCTACCTCAATTCAAGTATTGAGTCCATCCTGGGTGAGAATTAGTTAGCCTTGTTTCCACCCTATCAAGGTGAGGACATTCTATTCTAGAAAGGCTCCCTCCTTATAAATCAAAGCCAAAAAAAATCTATGGATGTAGGGATGGAACAAAAAATGGTAAGACCCCCAAATAAATCTTGTTAAGCTCAGGAAGCTAAGGCTAGGATGGTAGATGGAACCCAAACCTTGTTAAAATTAGACCCTTTTAAGGATCAGGGGGGTAAACAGATGATAATTGAAGTATTTTACCACTCAAATCAGTCCTCTAGGAGCAAAAAAATGAGGACAAGTAACCGTAAATGAAAGTTATTTCATGGAATATAAGAGGTCTTAAAGGGACCTCCAAACAAAGGGTATTAAACTCCATTAGAAAAGAGGCTTGCCTGACTATTTTGTTTCTCTATGAAACTAAAATGAAAAATAATAAACTTGTTTCTATCAAGAATGTGATTTGGAAGGAATCAAAGGTGGTGGCTAAATCATCAATGGGGAATTTAGGAGGTCTAGCTTATTTTTGGGATTCCATCAAGGTATTTGGATCAGTCCCATCTATCTCTGGTCGTGTCACCAACATGCTTTTTTGCTACAAGAAAAATAGCACTAGGTGGGTGATGACTAATATCTATGTTCCAAATTCTAGAACTGATAGAGAACTTTTCTAGTCATCTCTAGCTCGAATAAGGGATGTTTTTATGTAGAAGGCTAAGATCTTGGTAGGGGATTTCAACTCCCCACTGTACCAGTCAAACAAAAAAGGGGGAGATACCTCCTTATTGAAAGCTATGGAGGAATTTGTTGCTTTTATCCACCACCAAGAACTCATGGATTTAGAGCTCAAAGGTTCTAGGTTTACTTGGAGCAATCAGAGGTTAGGGGATCAACATATTCAAATCAAGTTAGACAGAATGTTAATTTCCAAAGATACAGCCCCCTTCTTTGGAGATGTGACCCTAAGCACACTTCATAAAGTGGTGTCTGACCACAACCTGTTGCTTTTGGAAAAATCCCCCCATTCTTTCCCAGACCATTCAGGTTTGAGGCCATGTGGTTATCTCACCCAAATATTGAGAACTACATCAAGAAATGTTGGTATTCAGATTTTTTAGGTTCACCCATTGAGAAGGCGGCATCCAAGCTTAAGTTTATAAAAAATAAGCATAAATGCTAGAACAAATAGGTTTTTGGAGATAATTTCAAGCAAAAAATAGAGATCAAGAATCAATTGTAGGATATTTATAACTTTATTGAGGGGAGCACTTTGTATAATGAGGTCAGATTTGAGGAGCTAAAAACCTTGGATGACTTCCACAATATTCTAAGTGGGGAAGAGTTATTCTAGAAATAAAAATCTAGATCCCTATGGCTGAAAGAGGGAGATAAAAACACCAAATTCTTTCACTCCTTGATGCTAAGACATAGAGGTCATAACAAAATTAGAGAAATTATTAAAAATGATGGGTACTCAAATAAGGATATTTTTGAAATTAGAAATGAAGAAATCTCCTTCTTTAAATCCTTGTTGTATGAACAAATAACAGGGGATCCTGAAGCTAAAGAGAGTCTCTTGAGGAACATCCTGAACCTAGTATTAGATCATGTGAATAAATATTTAATCAAACCTATTTAGGATGAGGAGGTTATGACCAGGATATTATTTATGGATGGATTGAAAGCTCCTAGACCAGATGGCTTACCCCTGGCATTTTTCCAAATATTTTGACCTATTTTTGGTAAAGAGATTTATACCACCTTTAGAGGTGTCCAATATTTTGTGGTAATCCCAAGGGATATCAATTCCATATTTTTAGTCCTCATCCCAAAGTCAGCGGGGGCCAATAAGTTCTCTGATTTTTGGCCCATTAGCATTTGCAACACTATCCTTAATATTTTCACCAAGGTGTTTGCTAACAGGTTTAGACCACTTCTCCCCCACCTTATCGATCCTACCTAAAGTGGCTATGTCCCTGGCCACCAGATTCTAGATGAGGTAATTATTTTTCACAAACTCATTAACTTGGTTGATAAAAATGGAAGATCAAGAGCCTTCCTCAAATTAGACATAAGTAAAGCCTATGATCGAGTTTCATGGGATTTTTTGCTAAAGATTTTGAGGAAGTTTAGTTTCAAAAAATATTGGATTTTCCTTATCAAGATGTGTATTTCCTCTACCAATTTTTTAGTCCTAATTAATGGTTCTTTGATCAGTTACTTCAACAACTATAAGGACATTCATTAGGGAGATCCCTTATCCCCCTTCCCTTTCAATTTTATGGAAGAGACACTAGGTCGATCCATTTTATCCAAATCTGATATTGTGGGCATTAACCTTCCCTGAGGTCTAATACTATTTTGCATCACCAGTTCATAAATGACATGCTTCTCTCTTTTATAGATTCTATTCCTTAGGCTCATTCTATCAAAGCAATTTTTTGCTCTTTTGAAAAGTCGACAAGTCAACAGGTTAGTTATTTAAAAACAATTTTTTTTTATTAATACCCTTGTTTCTAGAAAAAGGAATATTACCAATATATTTGGATGTTAAGTGGCATCTTTGCCCTCCACTTACCTTGGATAACCTTTCTTCAAAGGTTACTGTAAATCAAATCTTTGGGAACCAGTGGTAGAAAGGATCCAACGCAAGTTGGCTAGTTGGAAAGGATCTTTTCTCAACCAAGATAGGAAAGTGTTGCTGGTGAAAACCTATCTCCAGAGCATACTAGTTTACTTCATATCCCTGTTTCAAATTCCTAGAAAGATCCTTCAAAGAATTGAGAAAATCTAGAGAGACTTCTTATGGTATGGAGCTGAGGAAAAAAGAAGATTTCATTTTGTGGCATGGGACAAAATTTGTAGTAGTAAAGCTTGTGGGGGCCTATTATTAAGAAATATCAACCTTATGAACAAAGCATTGACTGCCAAACAAGGTTGGAGATTAGTCCAAAATGAAGATGTTGAATGGGTTAAAATTATCAAGGCCAAATATTTGAGAATTGAAAATGAGTTTCTTATAATGCCTTTTCTACCTTCGGGCTTAGCCTTCTAGATGAATTTAATTAAGATAAAATATTTATTATCTAAAGGGAGGAAATGGTTGGTTGGAAATGGTCATAATGTTGATTTATAGAATAACCCCTAGCTATTAGACTCTCCCCTAGCATCTTCCCCTAAACTAGCAATTACTGAAGAATCTTGCAATACTTTATTGTTGTTTTTCTTGATTGCAAGAAGTGGAGATCTCTAAGTCACCCTACCCTTTCACAAGAGAAAAACAATACCATCAAACTCATTTTTGACCTTTTAAATTTTTACATTCTTAATTTAGAGCTTGAAGATGATTCTTTCTGCTGGAGGGAAGAATCCTCTGGATCATTTTCGATCAAATCTACCTTCAACCTAATTGTGAACCTAGGCCCTCCTTGGTTCCATTGCAACTTAGTGTGGCACAAAGGTCTGATCCCTAATGTCAATATTTTACTTTGGATGGAAGTGTAGAATAAGGTCCTTACCTTGGATAACCTTCATACTAGGGGCTTGATCCTACCTAATCATTGTTATATTTGTGGTGCCAATGAGGAATTATTGCTTCACCTGTTCAATATTTGCTAGTTCACCTGAGAGGTCTTTGGTTCCTTCTTTGTGATGTTGGGCCTCTCTTGGGTCATTCCTTTTCCTTTTTGTCCTCCTCACTCAATGGAATTGCCCCTTTACCTCCCATTTTATTAAGTAGAGTTGCATTAAAAAAACATACAATCCACTGAAAACCAGAAATGCTAAAAGGATCCATGCCAATAATGAGGATCAAAAAAAAAAGAGCCCTTTTACAATTTTGAAAATTCCTACTTATGCCCTATTTTCCCCTTTTTTCCCACCTAAAACTTGAAATTTCAAATTTCAAATTTGGGGCAACTTGCGGAGGTCATAACTTCACGCTCGTTGACCTGATTGACTATTACAACATATTTTCATAAATGACATGAAACGAGTTAGGCAAAGCGAGCCTTCATGACAAGGCTCGCGTCTAGCCAAAAAACCTCAAATTAGACCTCTAAGACCTTTAAAAATCTCCTACAAGAAAAACTAGTTTTACTAGTTTTTACTAGTTTTACAAAATTAAACAATTACAATCTTTTTTTGGGTGATGCAAGATCACTTTTACACCATTGGATGCTCCTGCATCAGACACCCAGGGTAAATTGAGAAGTGACCTTCACTTCTTTGTTGTTGGAAGAAAACCAAGGCGTTCAACCTTAGCCTTCGACAACCAAGATGAATCTTCAACAGGCCTGCCCTTCCACTTAACCAACTATTCTGCATACTGCCTATTTCTTGTGCTTTTGCCTACACGGGTATCTAGGACCTCTTCTATCTCTTCTATCTCTAGAGTAGATGTGGTAATACTCCATAATTCTGTGACTGGTCCACCATTATTGTCACCTTCATGATATTCTGCCAAATCTAAAATGTTGAACACAGGTGATATATTCAGCCCACTTGGCAATTCTACCTCATAGGCATTCCCTAAATCCCATTTCCCTATGACTCTGCATGGTCCAAAATTCTTCATTTTTAACTTGTAGGTTTTAGCAAGAAATCTTTCCTTTCTCAAGTGAACCATAACTTGATCTCCCACTTGGAACTCCTTAAGTCGTTGCTTCTGGTCTGCTCTTGTATTGTACTGAGTGTTCATCTTGTTGATATTCTGCTTCACTTCATCATACAAGCTCTTCAGGTACTCTACAAAGTCCTCAGCCTCAACATTGCTCTTTTCCCCTCTGTCCATCTTTCTCAACTCGAAAGCATTCCTTGGGCTACTCCCATACACAATATGGAATGGGGATTTATTAGTACTCCTATTGACAGAATTATTGTATGCAAATTATGCCTATGGAAAAACCAAATCCCATCCCTTGGGATTATCTCCTACCAAGCACCTCAGTAGATTGCCTAAATTTTTGTTCACCACCTCTGTTTGTCCATCAGTCTGTGGGTGGTATGCAGAACTGAATTTTAGGTCTGTCTTCAATTTCTTCCATAAGGTTCTCCAGAAATACCCAAAAAATTTTGTATCCCTGTCAAAAATGATACTCTTTGGTAGACCATGTAGGCATACCACCTCTTTGAAAAAAAACCCTGTAACATGAACTGCATCATTAGTTTTCTGGCAGCGAATAAAATGTGCCATATTTGAAAACCTATCAACCACCAAAAATATGGAGTCATTCCTCCTCTGTGTCCTTGGTAAACTAAGAACAAAATCCATGCTGATGTCCTCCCATGGCCTATATGGTGCAGGTAACGACTGATATAATCCAGTGTTCTGTCTCACACCCTTGGCCATCTGGCATACTCTGCAACTCTGCACAAACTTCTTCACATATTGCTACAACTGTGGCCAATAGTAGTTCTCACTAACGAGGGCAATGGTCTTATCTCGACCAAAGTGTCCAACCAACCCTCCACTGTGCTTCTCCTTGACCAGATTCTCCCTCATTGAACTCCTTGGAATGCATAATTGATTTCCTCTAAAAAACATCCCATATTGGATTAGAAAATACAACCACTTAGTCCTGTCTAAAGTAACAGGTGCTAAGCAAGCCCTCCAAGCCTCTGCAAAATCAAGATCTTTAGGGTACAAACCCTTAAGTTCGTCAAACCCTACAACTTCCACCTTCATTTCTATCAACAAACATTGCCTTCTACTTAAGGCATCTGCAACTCTGTTTGACTTCCCACTCCTATGCTTCAACACAAAGGTATAACTTTGTAGAAACTCAACCCACTTTAAGTTCCTCTGTTTTAGCTTCCCTTGGCTATTAATATACTGTAGGGCCTGATGATTAGTATATAGAACAAACTATTTTGGCAACAAATAATGCCTCCACTTATTTAGAGCCTGAACTATAGCATAAAACTCTTGATCATATACAAAATACTTCTTCCTAGCATCATTGAGTTTCTCACTAAAATAAGCAATAGGTTTACTTTCTTGACTCAACACAGCTCCTATGGCACTACCACTAGCATCACAGTCTACTTGAAATACCTTATTGAAATCTGGAAGTGCTAAAACAGGTTGTTCTGTGACCTTCTTTTTCAACATATCAAAGCTCTTATCTTCTCCTAAGGTCCACTTAAATTCTTTCTTATCCCCTCTCATTGTTTCTGTTAGGGGTGCACAAATACTGCTGAAATTTCTAATATTTTTTTTGTAAAAACTTGCTAGACCATGAAATGATCTTACCTCAGTTATGCTCCTTGGAGTAGGCCATTCAATGATAGACCTCACCTTTTTTGGGTCTATTTTTAGACCTTCATTTGAGATAACAAATCCTAGATACACTAACTCCTTCTTCACAAAACTGCACTTCTTCAAATTAATCAGTAATTGCTCCTCCTTCAACTTCCCAAAAACTCTTATAATATGCATCAGATGCTCTTCCAGGGTCTTTCTAAATATTAAAATGTCATCCAAATAGACAATGACAAATTTTGCTAAAATCTCCTTCAATACCTCATTCATCAGCCGCATGAATGTGCTTGGTGCATTGGTTAGCCCAAATGGCATGACCAACCACTCATACAAACCCTCTCTGGTATTGAAGGCTGTCTTCCACTCATCCCCTTCTCTAACATGAATTTTATGGTACCAACTCTTTAGGTCAATCTTTATGAAGTACTTGGCTCCACTCAAATAATCCATAATGTCATCCATCCTTGGCAATGGTAACCTATATTTTATGGTGATCTTGTTAATAGCTTGGGAGTCTGTACACATTCTCCACTCTCCATATTTCTTTGGTGCTAGTACTGTAGGTACTGCACATGGACTCAGGATCTCCCAAATTAGTCCCTTTTTTAGCAACTCTTGGACTTGTCTGTTTAGCTCCTCACTTTCTACAAGAGTCATTCTATGGGCTGCCTTATTGGGTAAACTAGATCCCGGTACCAAATCTATATGGTGACTGATCTTCCTCACTGGTGGAAAACACTCTCATACATTATTTGATATAATATCTGGAAATTCTTCTAACATACCTGAGACTTCTACTGGGGTATCTTTGCATTCTTCTTCCCTAACTCTAGGAATTAATGCATAACACATATGCTCATGTTTCAAACCATCTAAAATCCTTCTACATTCAACTAAACATATTCTGGCACTACTAAATACCTTTTCATCCACTTCCTTTAGGGGTTTCAGCTTATGGCGCACTTAGTTCTTTGTTAAGGAGTAAGTTTTGGCATGCCCATCATGCATTGCACTCTAATCAAACTACCACGACCTTCCCAATAGTAAATAACAAGCATCCATAGGCAGGATGTCACACAGGACCTCATCACATTAATTCCCAATATTAAATTTTACCAAGCACTGCTCACTGACCAAAGCCCTATGGTCCTTCTGCAACCACAAAATACAATATGGATGTGGGTCTCTCTTCCTCTCTAACTATAGTTTGGTAACCATTTCTTCTACAACTAGGTTATCTGTGCTACCATTATCTATGATAACATTGCAGACCTTATCTGCACATTTACACCTTGTGCAAAATAAGCTCTTCCTCTGATCTGGATATTTCTCCTCATTTAGTAAGGCTCTCCTTGTTATCAGTACTTCTCCTCTTTTTGCTTCTTTAGAGTGCTCAGATTCAACACCTTCATCAACAATAGCATCTCGGGCATTACCTTCAGGCCTCCTATTTGTTCCATCTTGATGTTGTGGACACTCGTATGCTCGATTTCCTTCTTCTCCATAGTGGAAACAGGTTCCATGAAATCCTCCTCTTCCAAATCCTCATCCGGACCTTCCTCTTCCTCTCAGGTAACCATTATTTTGGTAGTTATTATTTCTGCTCACGGGGGCGATAAGCATTTTCTCCCTTATGGTCTTGACTGTTGCTTGTATCTCTAGTTTTATTTTGGTCCTCATTCCATCCTCCATTTGTTCTCCCATCAGTTCTTCCACCATGACCTCTTCCTCTCTATTTGATTTCAAACCTCTTGTTCAACTTCTCTTCTACCTTCAAGGCAAACTAGTAAGCATATTTAATGGTGGTCATCCTGACTAGACTCAACTCTTCTTGAATACTTTCTCTTAACCCATTAATATAACGGGCTACCTTCTCCTTGTTGGCCTCAAAATAGTCTGTTCTAATCAGGATCTTAGAGAACTCCTCTGTATATTCTTTGACAGACTTGATTGTCTCAAACCCTACATTTTCTTGAGAAGATCCAACTCATAATCAGCTGGAATAAATTATCTCTTCAACTTCTCCACCATCCGCTCCCACCTTGTTATCCTTTCTTTTCCTCTTTTGTTTCTGTCTAGTTGCACTCCCTTCCACCATATTATAGCATGACCCTTTAGCTTGGTCTTAGGAAACTTGACCCTCTCGGGATCTTATACCTCCTCATACTTGAAGTATTCCTCCATGTCATTGATCTAGTTGATCAACTCTTATGGGTTGAGATTTCCAGAATATGTGGAGACATCAAACTTTAGTCTCTTTCCAATCTGTGATATGGCCTTATACAATATGGCTTGTGCAGGATCTACTACCTCTTCTTCTTTTTCTTCTTCTTCGAATTGGGCCTCTTCTTCTTTAGCTTCATCTTCACTCCCTTCTTCTCTCCTTGGCTCAAACCCTCTATGTAGCTCCTCTTGCAGAGCTTGAACTTGCCTATGCAAAGATCTGAAATCTTCTTTTGGCACCATATTTCTCCCACCACTATGGTTTCTTTGTGGAGGAATTCTTCTCACTTCTCACACAAACCCTAACCATAGATCCTGGTGTAAACTGCCTCATGTTTGACGCTCTTTTTACACACTCAGGAACTCTCGCTCTGATACCACTTGAAGCAGAGTTGCATTAAAAAAACACATACAATCCAGTAAAAACTAGAAATGCTAAAAGGAACCAAATATTTCCATTACTTTCATGCTAATAATGAGGATAAAAAAAAGAGAGCCCTTTTACAATTTTAAAAATTCCTACTTATGCCCTATTTTCCCCTTTTTTCCCACCTAAAACTTGAAATTTCAAATTTGAAATTTGGGGCAACTTGCGGAGGTCATAACTTCGCGCTCGTTGACCAGATTGACTATTACAACATATTTTCGGAAATGGCATGAAATGATATAAGTGAAGTGAGCCTTGGATCTTTACACCAAGGCTCATGTCTAGCCAAAAAACCTCAAATTTGACCTCTAAGATCTTTAAAAATCTCCTGCAAGAAAAACTAGTTTTACTAGTTTTTACTAGTTTTACAAAATTAAACAATTACAATATTTTTCTGAGTGATGCAAGATAAATTTTACACCATTGTATACTCCTGAATCAGACACCCAGGTTAAATTGAGAAGTGACCTTCACTTATTTGTTGTTGGAAGAAAACCAAGGCGTTCAACCTCAGTCTTCGACAACTAAGATGAATCTTCAACAGGCCTGCCCTTCCACTTAACTAGATATTCTGCATATTGCCTATTTCTTGTGCTTTTGCCTACATGGGTATCTAGGACCTCTTCTATCTCTTCTATCTCTAGAGTAGATTTGGTAATACTCCATAATTCTACGACTAGTTTGCCATTATTGTCACCTTCATGATATTCTGCCAAATCTGAAATGTTGAACACAGGTGATATATTCAGCCCACTTGGTAATTCTACCTCATAGGAATTCCCTGAATCTCATTTCCCTATGACTCTTCATGGTCCAAACTTCTTCATTTTTAACTTGTTGTAGGTTTTAGCAAGAAATCTTTACTTTCTCAAGTGAACTATAACTTGATCTCCCACTTGGAACTCCTTAAGTCGTTGCTTCTGGTCTGCTCTTATATTGTACTGAGTGTTCATATTGTTGATATTCTGCTTCACTTCATCATACAGGCTCTTCAGGTACTCTGCAAAGTCCTCAGCCTCAACACTACTCTTTTCCCCTTTGTCCATATTTCTCAACTCGAAAGCATTCCTTGGGCTGCTCCCATACACAATATGGAATGGGGATTTATTAGTACTCCTATTAACATAATTATTGTATGCAAATTCTGCCTATGGCAAAACCAAATCCCATCCCTTGGGATTATCTCCTACCAAGCACCTCAGTAGATTACCCAAACTTTTGTTCACCACCTCTATTTTTCCATTAGTTCGTGGGTGGTATGCAAAACTGAATTTTAGGTTTGTCTTAAATTTCTTCCATAAGGTCCTCCATAAATACCCAAAAAACTTGGTATCCCTATCAGAAATGATACTCTTTGGTAGACCATGTAGGCATACCACCTCTTTGAAAAAAAACCCTACAACATGAACTGCATCATTAGTTTTTTGGCAGGGAATAAAATGTGCCATCTTCGAAAACCTGTCAACCACCACAAATATGGAGTCATTCCTCCTCTGTGTCCTTGGTAAGCCAAGAACAAAATCCATGCTGATGTCCTACCATGGGCTATCTGGTACAGGTAACGATTGATATAATCCAGTGTTTTGTCCCACACCCTTGGCCATCTGGCATACTTTGCAACTCTATACAAAATTCTTCACATCTGGCTGCAACTGTGGCCAATAGTAGTTCTCACTAATGAGGGCAATGGTCTTATCTTGACCAAAGTGTCCAGCCAACCCTCCACTGTGCTTCTCCTTGACTAGATTCTCCCTCATTGAACTCCTTGGAATGCATAATTGATTTCCTCTAAAAAACATCCCATCTTGGATTAGAAAATCCAACCACTTAGTCCTATATAAAGTAAAAGGTGCTAAGAAAGCCCTCCAAGCCTTTATGAAATTAGGATCTTCAGGGTACAAACCCTTAAGTTCATCAAACCCTATAACTTCCACCTTCATTTCTATCAACAAACACTACCTTCTACTTAAGGCATCTGCAAATATATTTGAATTCCCACTCCTATGCTTCAACACAAAGGTATAACTCTGTAGAAACTCAACCCACTTTAAGTGCCTCTGATTTAGCTTCCCTTGGCTATTAATATACTGTAAGGCCTGATGATCAGTATATAGAACAAAATATTTTAGAAACAAATAATGCCTCCACTTCTTTAGAGCTTGAACTATAGCATAAAACTCCTGATCATATATAAAATAATTCTTCCTAGCATCATTGAGTTTCTCACTAAAATAAGCAATAGGTTTACTTTCTTGACTCAACATAGCTCCTATGGCACTACCACTAGCATCACAGTCTACCTGAAATACCTTATTGAAATTTGGAAGTGCTAAAATAGGTTGTTCTGTGACCTTCTTTTTCAACATATCAAAGCTCTTATCTGCTCCTAAGGTCCACTTAAATTCTTTCTTATCCCCTCTCATTGTTTCTATTAGCGATGCACAAGTACTGCTAAAATTTCTAATAATTTTTTTGTAAAAACTTGCTAGACCATGAAATGATCTTACCTTAGTTATGCTCCTTGGAGTAGGCCATTCAATGATAGCCCTCACATTTTTTGGGTCCATTTTTAGACCTTCAGCTGAGATAACAAATCCTAGATACACTAACTCCTTCACAAAACTGCACTTCAAATTAATCAGTAATTGCTCCTATTTCAAATTCTCAAAAACTCTTATGATATGCATCAGATGCTCTTCTAGGGTCTTGCTAAATATTAAAATATCATCCAAATAGACAATGACAAATTTTCCTAAAAAATCCTTCAATACCTCATTCATCAGCCGCATGAATGTGCTTGGTGCATTGGTTAGCCCAAATGGCATGACCAACCACTCATACAAACCCTCTCTGGTCTTGAAGGCTGTCTTCCACTCATCCCCTTATCTAACACGAATTTGATGGTACCCACTCTTCAGGTCAATCTTTGTGAAGTACTTGGCTCCACTCAAACATTCCATAATGTCATCCATCATTGTGTTGGCAATTTTGGGTACCTTGGGTACATTGCCTTTGCTCTAAGTGTAGATGTTGTCATTGATGTCAAGAAGGTCTTGAAGCATTTTGGTTTGATGTCAAAGAATGTGTTTTGATGAAGGTTTCAGTTTGGACAGTGAGTTTCCAAGTAGATCGGAGTAGCCCAGTTGCAAAAGATCAAGAAAAAGACAAGTAAGAAAAAGTATGCAGGCGGTTGGAAAAACTGTCGCATTTTCGCGACATGTTTCAGGAGAGAGAAAGTGCTGGCAAAACTGTCGCGATTTCGCGACATGTTTGAGGAGAGAGAAAGTGTTGGCAAAATTGTCACGATTTCGTGACATGTTTGAGGAGAGAGAAAGTTCGGGCAAAACTATCGCGATTTCGCGACATGTTGGCAGAGAAGGAGAGCAAGTTGGAAAGTGTCGCGATTTCACAACATGTCGCATTTTTGCGACTTGGAAAGTGTAGGAAGGCAGAGAAGGAAAAGTGTCATGTTTTAGCGACACATTGCCAAGAAAGCTGTACGGATAAAAAGGTGTCGCGATTTCATGACATAATGCAGAAAAGAGAGTCCGTAGTGTGAACTGTCACGATTTCGCGACAAGATCAAAGAGAGAGAAAGTTATTCAAGAACTGTCATGATTTCGCGACATGATGCAAAGTTCCAAGTGAGGACTGTCACATTTTCACGACATGCTACAGAGGTCAAGTTGAGGACTGTCATGATTTTGCGACATGCTAAAAAGCTCAAAGTGAGAACTGTTGCGATTTCGTGACATGCAGCAAAGGAAAGAGTTTGATATAAGAAGCATCGTGATTTTGCGATAGGCAGTAGAGAAAGTGAACGAAAGCTGAAAGCGTCGTGATTTCGTGACAGGTTGAAGAGAAAGTTTGCGTTAGAAAAAAAATTTGCGATTTCACGACAGGTTGAGAAGACAGCATTGATTTGGAGAAAGGGTCGCGATTTCGTGACAGAAACTGGAAGCAGGTCTTCTATAGGAGAAGTGTCACAATTTCACAACAGAAGCAGAGAGGAAGGCTATGAAGACAAAAGTGTCATGATTTTGTGATAGGTTCCAGTTTCACGGGCTTAAGGCAGAAAAGAGCTTAAGGCAACATAAGTGTCGCGATTTCGCGACATGTTCCAGTTTCGCGGGTGTAAGGCAGAAAGAAGCTCAAGGCAGCAGAAGTGTCACGATTTCATGACAAAAGCTAAGAGGAAGGCCATGAAGACAAAAGGGTCATGATTTCATGACAGAGTTAAAGATGACGTCAATAGAAGCAGATGTGTCATGATTTCATGACAAAAGAAGAGAAGAAGGCAATGAAGACTAAAGTGTCACGATTTCACGACAGGAGTGAAGATGACGTTAGCAAAAGACAGAAGTGTCATGATTTCGCGACAAGCACGTTGTCAAGGCAGACAAAGGCAAACAGTGTCACGATTTTACGATAGCAAGCAAAAGGAGTACGATAGGCAAAGGTGTCACGATATCGTGACATGTAGTTTCACGACGGAAGCTACAGGGAAGTGACAGAGGCGACAGAGGCGGTTGAAGCCAACAAAGTTAAATCTAGGCCGACGAAGATTAGGTTTTTGTAGCCGACGATCTTTAGGGTAATAGCCGACTAAAGATTATGTTTTTGATCATGAATTAATGCTATAAAAGGAGGACTATTTTTGAGTTTTGAAGCATCGAATGGGTGTGTCAAATTTGCGCAAGTGAATTCTGCTATGCGCAAGAGAGCGAGTCGAGTCGAATCGATCAAGTGTGCGTTCAAAGTGCGAGTTGCACAGATAGAGTGTGGGGAGAATTTTGATCACAGAGATGCATAAGTGGAAGTATGATCGACTGTTGTGTTTGCATAGAGTGCGAAGACTGTGCTATTGTGTTTGCACTGAATGTGTGAAGTCTACACTACTGTGTTTTGGCAAAAGTGCATAAGTTGATCGAGTGCTGCTGTGTTTGCGTAGACAGTGAAAAGTTGGTTTTGACCAAATGCGTCTGTAATAGAAAAGAATAGAGGAAGAGGAAAAATTTGTGCTAGACCGAAGGACTGTGTTTGGTGCAAATTTGAGGAATGGCTTTGCAGTGATAGAGTTGAGGACAGAGATCTCCAGCCAGAGTAGGGAAGACAGGTGTCTTCTATGGATAGAGTTCCACTTGCTAAGGGCAGAGGAGGTAGAGGTCCTCTAAGAGGATCACCACTAAGAGTAGAGCTAGGGGAAGGTGTCTCCTTTGGGTTGGTGCCCATAAACTTTGTAATTGGGAAGGTTTCCCAAAGAACTGTGATATAACTTTTAGATAAAAGTTTTATCCGTGGAGTAGCCCACATTGGGTGAACCACGTAAATTGTTGTGTCGCTTTGTGGATGGTGTGTTGTGCATTGCTTTGATTTTTGCTATTATTACTGCTATCTATACACTGCATTATACTATTTTGAAAGTTGATTTTAAAGCAAATTGAAAAAGTGGTCTTATACTGTTCACCCCCCTCTCAGTATAAGCTTGTGTTCTTCAATTGGTATCAGAGCGGGTTCCTTCGGAAAGGTTTAATAGCCGAAAGGAAGAACTGGTTAAGAACACAATGGATTTTTCAGGTGGCAATGCAACACCTATTCTTGATGGATCAGATTTTGGTCTGTGGAGTGCAAGAATGAGAGTTTATCTAATGGCACTTGGTAATGAGGTATGGGAAGTGATTGAAGATGAATACACTATTCCTGAACATGGTCCTTATACCAAAGAAGACAGGCTCATGCTTCACAACAATTCAAAAGCCATGAATGCAATCTTGAGAGGCTTACAGAAAGCAGATCTCACCAAAGTTATTCATCTGCAAGACAGCTAGTGAAATGTGGAAACAATTGCAGGTGGTTCATACAGGTGATGCAAATGTCCGAAAGGCCAAATTGAGACATTTTAAAGGTATGTTTGAACAACTCAAAATGAATGATGATGAAAATATTAGTGACTACATGCTTCGTATGGATGAGGTTGTTAACTCCATGAAAGACCTAGGTCTTGAACTTGCTAAAAATGATGTGTGTGATAAGATTTTAAGGTCTCTTCCTAATAGATTTAGTGAAAATATTTTTGCCATTGAGGAAGCTAAAGATTTAGATAAATTGAAGAAGGATGAGCATATACTTGCAACATTTGAGCTGAGAACTCAAGTGAAAGTTGATGTTAAGAAAGAGGCAGCCTTCAAAGCTACCAAGAAATCAAAGGGCAAGCAGATTCAAGAGAGTGATGAGTCTTCTAGTGATGAAGAGGCATATTACAACAAGAAAGGCAAGTTTTCCAGAAAGCACAAAAGCAAGAAAAATATAAGATGTTTCAACTGTGGGAAGTTTGGTCATTATGCTACTGACTGTACTGTTTCCAAGAATGAAAGTGATGAAGATATACAGGATGTTAAGAGCAAGGATTCTAAAAAGCATAGGTATTACAAAAAGAACAAAGATGAGCACAACAATCAAGGAAAGAAGTATTCACACAAGAACAAGAAAAGCTTCTACCTAGACAAAGCAAGTAAGTGTTCTAGCAGTGATAGTGAAAGTTCTTCTAGTGATAAAGAAAATGAGATGTTGTTCATTTCAGAAAAGGAGGAAGAACCGAAACATAAATTCATTGTCATGAAATGTTTTAGATGTGGAAATTTTGGGCACCTTGAGGATAATTGCAAAAATAATGATTTGGTTGCTAGTATGTATGAGGATGCTTCAGAAAACTACAATGAAGATGCTTGTATGGTTTTCGAAAAGGGTAGCACCTCTAGTGATAAGAAATCTGAAAAAGGCCTTGATAATTCAAAATGCAATCAAATAGAGGATCTTGAATGTGAACTTACTAATGCTCTTAGTGTTTTGAAAAAGGAAAGAAAGAAGAATGCTAGACTCAAGGATAAGTTAGATGAATGTTGTATGGAGAGATATAGAAAGTCTTGACATCTCTATGGCTAAGACACAAGAACTCAAGAATGAGTTAGATTCTAAAATTCTGGAGTATAGTGAGTTAGAACAGGAAATGGCTTCTTTGAAAGAGGAAACTAAAAAATACAAAGATAAACTGTACAGGTTTCAAGAAAGCTCCAAAAAGGTTAAATCTCTCATCAAAGGTCAAAGAAAACCAACAAATAAAATAGGTCTTGGTTTTGTTGAGCCGCACAAGGAACAGGTTGGGGAATCTAGCAAGAGATTTCAAAAGGAAGAGAGTTCTGATGAAGAAAGTACTTCAGATCATGAGTCCGTAAGTGAAAAATGCACAGAAATAGAAAACATAATTCTGAATGCTAAGAAAAAGGTTTCGGGACCCAAGAGGTCGAATAAAAGAAATTTTCACGATAGATGTTTTGTGTGTCATAGGTTTGGTCACATGGTTGTACATTGCATGACTCAAGTGAAGAGAGTAAATGACAGTTTTAGGGGCCGTAACTTCTTTCAAGGGTATTGCTACTCTTGTCAATAGTTCGGGCACAAGGCAATTTTTTGCAAGGCAAATAACAGGAACTGGGTTAGTCAGAACAGGCGGATTCAAAGAACAACTATGCCCGAAAGAAATAATATTGTTACTTGCTATAAGTGCAACAATGCAGGTCACATAGCCAGACAGTGCAGAGCTTATCTTCCAAGGTACAGGAACAAGAAAAGTGGTATAAACAGGTCCAAGGATCAAGGTATGGACAAGAAAAGAGATGAGAACAAGAACAAAAAAAGTGACAAGAACAGAAACACTGACAAAGAGTTCAAGAGAAGGCCCGACAAAGAAATTGTAGACACTGATGATGATGAGTGCCTAATGGGAGTTTCACTCCCACCCTTGTTTTAAATCACCTCATCAGGAGGTGGGGGAGGGACTAAGCTAAGAAGCTCATTCTTAGTCCCAAGCCCCAAAGGTGACCCTTTGCCATTGATGACAAAGGGGGAGAGCTTCAAGTGAAGAAGAAAGCTTCAAGTCAGGGGGAGAAAAAACTTCAATTGCATATTCTCAGTTGTTGGATCAGTAGGGTTTAGTTTTGGCTCTTGAGATATGTTTTCAGTTAAGGGTTGCCATCAATGACAAAGGGGGAGATTGTTGGCAATTTTGGGTACCTTGGGTACATTGCCTTTGCTCTAAGTGTAGATGTTGTCATTGATGTCAAGAAGGTCTTGAAGCATTTTGGTTTGATGTCAAAGAATGTGTTTTGATGAAGGTTTCAGTTTGGACAGTGAGTTTCCAAGTAGATCGGAGTAGCCCGATTGCAAAATATCAAGAAAAAGACAAGTAAGAAAAAGTATGCGAGCGAGCTGGAAAAAGCTGTTGTGATTTCGCGACATGTTTTAGGAGAGAGAAAGTGCTGGCAAAACTGTCACGATTTCGTGACATGTTTGAGGAGAGAGAAAGTGTTGGCAAAACTGTCACGATTTCGTGACATGTTTGAGGAGAGAGAAAGTTTGGGCAAAACTGTCACGATTTCGTGACATGTTGGCAGAGAAGGAGAGCAAGTTGGAAAGTGTCACGATTTCGCGACATGTCGCATTTTTGTGACTCGAAAAGTGCAGGAAGGCAGAGAAGGAAAAGTGTCATGTTTTCACGACACATTGCCAGGAAAGCTGTACGGATAAAAAGGTGTCGTGATTTCGCGACATAATGCAGAAAAGAGAGTTCGCAGTGTGAACTGTCGCGATTTTGCGACAAGATCAAAGAGAGAGAAGGTTATTCAGGAACTGTCATGATTTCATGACATGATGCAAAGTTCCAAGAGAGGACTGTCACATTTTTGCAACATGCTACAGAGGTCAAGTTGAGGACTGTCACGATTTCACGACATGCTGAAAAGCTCAAAGTGAGAACTGTTGCGATTTCACGACATGCAACAAAGGAAAGAGTTTGATATAAGAAGCGTCACGATTTCGTGATAGGCAGTAGAGAAAGTGAACGAAAGCTAAAAGCGTTGTGATTTCATGATAGGTTGAAGAGAAAGCTTGCGTTAGCAAAAAATGTCACGATTTTGTGACAGGTTGAGAAGGCAGCATTGAGTTGGAGAAAGTGTCACGATTTCACGACAGAAACTGGAAGCAGGTCTTCTATAGGAGAAGTGTCACGATTTCACGACAGAAGCAGAGAGGAAGGCTATGAAGACAAAAGCATCGTGATTTTGCAATAGGTTCCAGTTTCGTGGGCTTAAGGCAGAAAAGAGCTTAAGGCAGCATAAGTGTCACGATTTCGTGACATGTTCCAGTTTCACGGGTGTAAGGCAGAAAGAAGCTCAAGGCAGCAGAAGTGTCACGATTTCATGACAAAAGCTGAGAGGAAGGCCATGAAGACAAAAGGGTCACGATTTCATGATAGAGTTAAAGATGACATCAGCAGAAGTAGATGTGTCACGATTTCATGACAAAAGAAGAGAAGAAGGTAATGAAGACTAAAGTGTCGTGATTTCGCGATAGGAGTGAAGATGACGTCAGCAAAAGATAGAAGTGTCACGATTTCGTGACAAGCACGTTGTCAAGGCAGAAAAAGGCAAACAGTGTTGCAATTTCATGACAGCAGGCAAAAGAAGGAGTACGACAGGCAAAGGTGTCACGATATCGCGACATGTAGTTTCACGATGAAAGCTACAGGGAAGTGACAGAGGCAGCAGAGGCGGTTGAAGCCGACAAAGTTAAATCTGGGCCGACGAAGATTAGGTTTTTGCAACCGACGATCTTTAGGGTAACAATCGACTAAAGATTATGTTTTTGATCATGAATTAATGCTATAAAAGGAGGACTATTTTTGAGTTTCGAAGCATCGAATGGGTGTGTCGAATTTGCGCAAGTGAATTCTGCTATGCGCAAGAGAGCGAGTCGAGTCGAATCGATCAAGTGTGCATTCGAAGTGCAATTTGCATAGATAGAGTGCGGGGAGAAGTTCGATCGCAGAGGTGCATAAGTGGAAGTTTGATCGACTACTGTGTTTGCGTAGAGTGCGAAGACTGTGCTACTGTGTTTGCGCTGAATGTGCGAAGTCTACGCTACTGTGTTTTGGTAGAAGTGCATAAGTTGATCGAGTGTTGCTGTGTTTGCGCAGACAGTGAAAAGTTGGTTTTGACCAAATGCGACTGTAACAGAAAATAACAGAGGAAGAGGACAAATTTGTGCTAGACCGAAGGACTGTGTTTGGTGCAAATTTGAGGAACGGATTTGTAGTGATAGAGTTGAGGACATAGATCTTCGGCCAGAGTAGGGAAGACAGGTGTCTTCTGTGGATAGAGTTCCACTTGCTAAGGGCAGAGGAGGTAGAGGTCCTCTAAGAGGATCACCACTAAGAGCAGAGCTAGGGGAAGGTGTCTCCTTTGGGTTGGTGCCCATAAACTTTGTAATTGGGAAGGTTTCCCAAAGAACTGTGATATAACTTTTAGATAAAAGTTTTATCCGTGGAGTAGCCCACATTGGGTGAACCACGTAAATTGTTGTGTCTCTTTGTGGATGGTGTGTTGTGCATTGCTTTGATTACTACTATTATTTTTGCTATCTATACACTGCATTATACTATTTTGAAAGTTGATTTTAAAGCAAATTGAAAAAGTGGTCTTATACTATTCACTCCCCCTCTCAGTATAAGCTTGTGTTCTTCACCTTGGCAATCAAAACCTATATTTTATGATGATCTTGTTAATATCTTGGGACTCTGTACACATTCTCCACTCTACATATTTATTTGGTGCTAGAACTGTAGGTACTACACATGGACTCAAGCTCTCCCAAATCAGTCCCTTTTTCAGCAACTCTTGGACTTGTTTGTTTAGCTCCTCACTTTCTATAGGAGTCATTCTATGGGTTGTCTTATTGGGTAAACTAGATCCTGGTACCAAATCTATATGGTGACTGATATTCCTTACTGGTGGCAAACCCTCTCGTACATTATCTGATATAATATTTGGAAATTCTTCTAACAGACCTAAGACTTCTACTGGGGTATCTTTGCATTCTTCTTCCCTAACTCCAGGAATTAATGCATAGCATATATGCTTATGTTTCAAACCATCCAAAAACCTTCTACCTTAAATTGAACATATTTTGGCACTACTACATACCTTTTCATCCACCTCCTTTAGGGGCTTCAGCTTATGGCACACTCCATTCTTTGTTAGGGAGTAAGTGTTGGCATGCCCATCGTGCATTGCACACTGATAAAATTGCCACGACATTCCCAATAGCAAATGGCAAGTATCCATAGGCAGGATGTCACACAGGACCTCATCACAATAATTCCCAATATTAAATTTTACCAAGCATTACTCACTGACGAAAGCACTATGGTCCTTCTACAACCACACAATCTGATATGGATGCGGGTGTCTCTTTCTCTCTAACTACAGTTTGGTAACCATTCCTTCTGCAACTAGGTTATCCGTGCTACCATTATCTATGATAACATTTCAGACCTTACCTGCACATTTATACCTTATGCAAAATAAGCCCTTCCTCTGATCTAGATCTTTCTCCTCATTCAACAAGACTCTCCTTGTTATCAATACTTCTCTTTCTACTTCTTCAGAGTGCTCAGATTCAACACCTTCATCAACAATAGCAGCTCAGACATTACCTTCAGGTCTCCTATTTGTTCCTCCTTGGTGTTGTAGACACTCGTATGCTCGATGTACTTATTCTCCATAGTGGAAATAGGTTCTATGAAATACTCCTCTTCCAAACCCTCATCTAGACCTTCCTCTTCCTATCTGGTAACCATTATTTTGGTAGTTATTATTCTGCTCACGGGGGTGGTAAGCATTTTCTCCCTTCTGGTATTGATTGTTGCTTATATCTCCAGTTTTCTTTTGGTCCTCATTCCATCCTCCATTTATTCTCCCACCAATTCTTCCACCATGACCTCTTCATATCTGTTTGCTTTCAAACCTCTTGTTCAACTTCTCTTCTACCTTCATGGCAAACTGGTAAGCATCTTCAATGGTGGTCATCCTAACTAGACTCAACTCTTCTTGAATACTTACTCTTAACCCATTAATAGAACGAGCTACCTTCTCCTTATTGGCCTTAGAATGGCCTATTCTAATCAGGATCTTATAGAACTCCTCTATATATTCTTTGACAAACTTACTTGATTATCTCAAACCCTACATTTTCTTGAGCAGATCCAACTCATAATCAGCTAGAATAAATTGTCTCTTCAACTTCTCCACCATCCGCTCCCACCTTGTTATCCTTTATTTTCCTCTTTTGTTTCTATCTAGCTACACTCCCTTCCACCATATGCTAGCATGACCCTTCATCTTGGTATTAGCAAACTTGACCCTCTTGGGATCTTCTACCTCCTCATACTCAAAGTATTCCTCCATGTCATTGATCTAGTCGATCAACTCTTCTAGGTTGAGATTTCCAGAATATATGGAGACATCAAACTTCGATCTATTTCCAATCTATGATATGGCCTTATACAATCTAGATTGTGTAGGATCTACTACCTCTTCTACTTCTTCTTAAAATTGGGCCTCTTCTTCTTTAGCTTCATATTCACTCCCTTCTTCTCTCCTTGGCTCAAACCCTCTACGCAGCTCCTCTTGCAAAGCTTGAACTTACCTCTGCAAAGATCTGAAATCTTCTTCTAGCACCATATTTCTCCCACCACTACGGTTTCTTCATGGAGGCATTCTACTCACTTCTCCCACAAACCCTAACCAAATATCTTGGTGTAAACTGCCTCACGTTTGGTGCTCTATTTACACACTCAGGAACTCTCGCTCTGATACCACTTGAAGCAGAGTTGCATTAAAAAAAACATATACAATCCACTGAAAACCAGAAATGCTAGAAGGAGCTAAAGATTTCCATTACTTTCATGCTAATAATGAGGATCCAAAAAAAAAGAGCCCTTTTACAATTTTGAAAATTCCTACTTATGCCCTATTTTTCCCATTTTTCCCACCTAAAACTTGAAATTTCAAATTTGAAATTTGGGGCAACCTACAGAGGACATAACTTCATGCTCGTTGATCCTATTGACTATTATAGCATATTTTTGGAAATGGCATGAAACAAGCTAAGTGAATAGAGCCTTAGCTTTTTTCTCATTGGTTCTTCGTGCCAAGGCTTGCATCTAGCCAAAAAACCTCAAATTCGACCTCTAAGACATTTAAAAATCTCCTACAAGAAAAACTAGTTTTACTAGTTTTACAAAATTAAACAATTACAAACTTTTTTTGGGTGATGCAAGATCACTTTTACACCATTTGATGCTCTTGCATCATTTTATTTACCTATTCTAGGCTTTCAATATGGTACATCTTATTTGGGGATTTTGGAAGGAATGGAATCAATGAGTTTTCAATAATATCTCTAATTTGGTTGACTTTATTTTCTCTAAGAGCATTGCTACAATAGTGGAAAATGTGAATATGTGATGTCTAGATACTAAAATCAAGGACTCAAAGATCTCATTGGAAAGGTTTTTGGGCTTCTAATCCCATTCTAGGTCGATGATGACTGTCACTACTAATCTAATATTTGCAACTATTTTGAAAACACCCCATTTTGAATAGATTAAGTTGAAGTGGTGCCTCAAAAGGAAATCCTATTAGATCTAGCATGAGGGATACCTTAAGGAACCACAAGGGTGAAATCATATTGTTCTATGCTAAAATATTGGGTGTAAACACTAGTTAGTTCATAGAATTCAGGGCTCTTTACTGAGGTATCCAACTGGTAAGTTCCTTGGGCCATCTAAAGGTCATCGTGGAAGGTGACTCCCTCATTACCATTAACCATATGAATGGGCATCCCATTGGAAATATCTGAATGGTGATCATGATCCTTGAAGCCAAAAGATACGCTCTTCTCTTCGAGGAAGTTATTTTTCAACACACATTTTGAAAAGGTAATAAATTTGCAGACTACATGGCCAATTTGGATGTGAGCCAAGTAGGATTCCATATTTGATGGGAAAATTTCCCTCAAGGTTTGATAATATTGGAGGAAGTTAGGCTTCCTATAAGGGAAGTGGAGCAGGGATAAAATATTTTCCACATGTTATTTGTTAAACCTCCCTCCCCTTTGAAATGTATCTCCAGGCATAATTTGAGAGGAGAATTTGATTCTGATATGGACATGCACCACTTTATGCTACCTCAAAATAGGACAAAAATTTCAAATAGTCCAAATTTTGGGATTGGTTGACACAATAAAAGGAAAATCTACATGGAAAAAAACCTCTCTCATGAGATTTTCATCACTTTTTTTCAAGGATTGGGATTTTAGGATAGATAACATTTACAAGGTTGAATATGAGAGGTGTTATCAACTTGAATCTAGACATGAGGTATACTTAATGAGCCTAAGTCCCTCATGGTAACACAATCTTGTCTCTTGTCATGACACTAGGATCATGATTTTGCATGGTGAGTTCTAGACCTTTCATAACAATGATAACTTCAATATCAAGAAAAGGTTTAGATCATGCCCTCATTGTCACTCCCCTTATCAAAGTATGAACACTACCACTTCCAAAGTTAATTTAGCATATTTACATACTAGTAAATCGATTCTAGGTGCTATGTGGTCCATTGGCAAGCCAAAAGATTGTTAAGTGTTTGTATTTGGGAGAGGGATTTGTGGTGGTACCTCAAGGGGCTGAGGTGCTTCTTTCTCTTTAGAATATGGTGGAGGGTTGAGTGCAAATATACCTTCATCATGGGGTTAAAAAAGAAAGATAAAATTATTTTAGAACCCAAAATGCTGGAAGTTGATAATGACTTGAATAATATCCTGAAACGAAAGGGAATTTTAAAATGCATGCAAAAGTTCAATGGGCATCATTTCCTCTTAGCTAGGCATGTGGTCCTCTCCTGGAGGAATGGTAAGGTTAAACTTGGTGAATTGGAATTCTCTATATCCATCCAACTAATTATTGAAGCCACTGGTATCTCTACTAACAGGGATTGTCACAGTAGGGATAAGCATTCCTTTTTTAGGGAGACGATGAATTTTCTTGATGTAGGTGAGTCATGAAGAACATAAACTTATACTAAGAGGGGGCTGAACAGTATAAGATAAAACTTTTACTTTTCTTTCCAAAGCAATATCATTCAATATTATCAATTGCAATAATGAAACAATGCACAAATCACCACACACATAAGAGACACAGATTTAAGGTGGTTGACCCAATGTGGGCTGCATCCACAGAGAAATATTTCTTTAAAAATTTCTCAAAAAAAATTTGTGGGAACCAAACCAATTTCCTATTATAATTTTTGTGGACCCCAATCCACAAGAGACACCAATCCCCTCTTCTCTAGTTCATGGACCTCAATCCATAGGAGACACCAATCTTCTATGCTATAATTTAATCCAAAACTTGCTCATAATTTTGCTCAAATATGCTCACAAAACCTGCTCACAATTTTTCTCAATCCTTCTCACAACTCTGCTCAAATCTGCTCACAAAACCTGCTCAAATATAATTCAAAATATTGCATACAAACAATGCTCATCTATAACCAAAACCAAATATAAAAATCCATAAATCTGCCATGCTCATCTACTTCCAAATTTAATCATACACAATGCACAAATTTTGCTTTCAAATATGTTCTATAACCCTTGCACATTTACTCCCAATATCAATCAAAACCAATGCATAGGTTTACCCACAAATATGACCTATAACCTTTGCACAATTACTCCCAATTTTAATCAAGACAAATGCACAAGTTTACTCATAAATTTTACCTATAATCTTTGCACATTTACTCCCAATTTCAATCAGCACTAATGCACATCAAATCAATCCTTATACCTCCAACAATATGACATCAAAAATATTTTCCTCAAACAAAACCACCCTTGAGAAAGGAATTAAATCACCATACCTCTAAATCTGCCTCAATGATGATAGTCTTCTTTTTCATGTGCTTATCTTGACAAAAATAATTTTTTTCCTTTTGCCACTTCAAAATTTTTTAGCAAATCTCTTTTTCTTGAATAGATATTACATCATTCACATTAAAAATCCATATAAAAAAATGTGCATAATAAAGCTTAAAAAGAATAATACCTTATATCTCCCTTTTTGAAATTCTCAAATAAAGCTTTATTAATAACTAAAAACCTTATATCCCCTTTTATAATATGCCAAATACAATATAACATTAATCATAATTACACCTTATTTCTCCTTTTCCTAACATGCAAAAATACAAATAAACTTGACCACCATACACCTTATAACTCCCTTTTCTAATTTTCAAAAATCACAATTTCTTATGCTAACACCTTTACCTTTATTTTTCCTTCAAAATCAAATTTAATAAAAAAATTATTACCTTTGCATAGCTGAGAATCAAACCTTTGACCTCATGAAATGCAACACTTTCCCAAGCACTTTGTGACCAGCTATGCTACCACAACAACTAAGACCAAAAGGGAGGCACCCAATATATATTAGTGTCCTTGTGGTTTTACCAACAAAAAAACATCATCAAAAATGGCATCAACTTGATTCAACCTCGTGACCTCCTACCCAGCAGCGCTCCACGTAAAACTAACAACCAGCTAGGCTACCTTAGTAATTGAAACCAAAGGTGCTCGTAGTGATATTTATCCAAGTCTTCCTTGTTCAAAAAACTCAACAAAAAATGGTGTCGACCAGATTCGACCCTATGACCTCCTGCCTAGCAGTGCTCCATGTAAAGCCACACTTCCAACTAAGCTATCCCAACGAACGAAATCTTAGGCACACATAGTGATATTTCTCTTTATCTTTCTCTACCTTGATTTTTGTTGTCTTCTCCTCTGTGTTTTCTTCCTACCATTTGCATGCACGATGATGGATTTTCAATTTCAATTTTTCATTTCACTCCAAGGTTTAATAATGTCATGTATATATGTCTTCCATTTCCCTCGATTTCATTTTGAAAGGTCGGCTTAATTTATGTTTAATTTTTTACGCCTTTTTATTTTTCAAACTCTTTTTTTTTTATAATATTTAAATTTAGAATTTAAATATTATAAATATTTATCTTTTTAAAACTTTGTCCCTCTCTTGTGATATTTAAACCTTTTTGTCCCAAGCAATTTTTAAACCTTTATCCTTATTTTTATCCAAGAAACTTTTAAACCTTTGTCCCTCTTATAAAATTCTCTTTATAATATTTAAATATTATAATCCCTTGCTTGAAAAATATTTACCTTTGCTTTGAGATATACCTTGCCTTGAATAATTATCCATTGTTAGCTATTCACAATAGTCCATTCTTGACACAATTGATATATTGTCCAACCTTGTAAACTTCACACCCTTGAAGAATATTTCTGCCTTGAATACCATGCACCCTTTGACATCAATGACAACTCAATATTTCCAACAAGTCCTTAGAAGAGTATCATAACTTCTTTAGAAGGGGGTTTCTAAAGTACCCTTGGGATCATATTTTCCTCGTAATCATGAAGTAATCTACGCTAGATAAATATCAAGAGATGCTAAGAAGTTTTCACCTCATGTTCCTAAACCAATTTTGGCAGAAAAGAGCCATGAGATTTCTCGACATTCTTGTTTCATTCCAACAACATAAAATGTTCTTGGTGTTGATAAAGTGTTACTAGTAGAGAGTGATGGGGATAAATACCTTTCTTATAAACATCCTCATTATTCCTCTTCTCATATATACAAACGTACCTCTTCCTCTCTAAATGAATTTATACCTTCAATTTCCTAGTTATAGATGCAATGACAAAATTTTATAGATAAATGGTATGAGGAATGTGATCTTTGTCATAGCTTAAGTTTGTAGGATAATCATATTGTTAATATTCTCCGTCCTCCTAAAGAGGAATCCAATGAACAAGTTCCTAGTGAAATGACCATATCATAATATAATAATTCCTCCATTGGAAACTTAGATCATAAGTAATGGGTGAACCAAGGAAGAAATATTCTTATGGATAGAAACAAAAACTATAGTAAAATGCTGATAATTTTTAATTAAAATATGTGTGGCTTTTATTAAAGGTGACTCCCATTAAAATAACAAGATATTACATTTGTTTTTGAGTCCATTAAACCATATTTAGCATATTTTTTAGCAAATATGTTCTTCATCTTTGTCAAAGTGCTCTATTTCTACAATCAACTCCTTAACAATATTTTTAATACAAGATAAAATCTTTCTCAACTAGTTGCCTTCTAAAATTTTATTTTTTCTAAGACAAATGTCATCATCATGATTGGCTAATTTATATACTATTTGGTTGTGTTATCTAAATATTTGTTGACATGTATAATATACTACCACCATCAATGTTTCATGGACAAAAGATAATATCATTTTTTATCCAATTATCACATCCATTTTCTTGATAGCATTGGTAATTATTTTTAAATCCCCCTTAATTTAAATATATATCCATCCTTTTTCAATGGCAATTTTGATCCTTATAAGAAGTGCACCAACCTATGCATAGTTGTTAGTTGAATTTCTATATGATTCTAAGTGAGGAGAGTTTAGCCTTCATTATTTTTAAAAATTCTACTTCCACCAACTTTTACCAAATTTTCTTTGGATACACTATCAAAATTAAATTTGATTAACCTATCCAAATGTTTCTATTTTACCATAGATTGATACAAATCCTTTGTGATAACTCCATTATGATAGATGATCCTTGCATGTATATATAATCAAGAAGCTAACACCTCTTTTCCCACTCTTGATACTTCCCATGATGAGCATTAGGCCTATAAATATTCTACAAGAGGCGATCATATAATTTCAAACTTGGGCATGATTTTGAGATTTATTTTTGAAAGTTCTATTATATCTTTCTAGCCATAAACTCCAAAAATAATGATTTGATAAATCCTCCACAAAATACATAATGCTTAAGGTGTGAAACAATTATTCTAATATTTCATCAACTCTTTTAATGTTGATGGACCTAATATGTTATTCTAATATTTCAATTAGTCTCATATTTTTGAGAAATCAACCCTAAATGGTGTAAGTAAAGGAACAATTAAGTAAAAAATTTGATGTTTCTATATCCTTCTTATACAAGGTACATAAAATGTCCATGATATCCTCCTCTCTATAGGCTCTCACCTATAAAAATATGCCTTTGGACTACTAACCAAAGGAATGTTGAGGTTGTAGGGAGGACCTCAAGTGACCCCACATTCTTCTAAGGAAAACCTTTGGAAGTAGGAAATTTTGATTGCTCTAAAGCTCTATATCTTAATTTAAGTGATCAACAATGGAAGAAGAAGCTATATGGTCATCATGATGAGGCTTGGGAGTCTTTATGTGATCAATAAGAGGAATTTGAAAGAAAAATAATAGTCAATTAATAAAGTAGTCAGCATAGGGCCCAGTAGGATCAATTTGATAAAGGGAAGAAAGTTATTCATCAACTAGGGAGAATGAGTTTAGATATCAATTTATAAATTTGTAAGGTCACTTTTGTTAATTTGTATATTTACTTGAATATATTTATTCATATATAAATTATATATTTTATACATATAAAATATTAAATTTTGTATTATTTTGTATAGGATACCAAGTACAAAAAAATTGTGTTGACATTTCAAATCATATCATGTTATTTAAGTCTCATGGCATTGTTGACTAAAGGATGACCTAAAATAATAATTTCATCAATGACTAGAGATGAGATCCAAAGAGAATTTTTACCATAATTTGAATAGATTTGAAGTTTCCTTATTTATTTACCTTTGAGAGAGCTCTGGCCAATGCCTCAGCAAGAATGTTAAAGAGATAAAGAGATAGTGGGTCACTCTAAGGAAGACTATGAGATGATTGAAAGTATATAGTAGGGTATCAACTAACATAAATAGAATATTTTGGAATGTTGTAATCAAATTTAATCCATTAACAACAAGACATCATATAAAATTTGTACAAGCCTTATAATATGCTTTGTTCATGTGCATCTAGTTTTTCATCAATTTAAGTGAATGTATGTTTTGTTGGACAATAATTATAACATGAAGGATTTTATTAATATGAATATTAATATAGGATAATACCATATAGATAACCTTTCATTATATTTTCCATAAGTTATTAAATTAGCTTATAAATCATGTTACAAAGGCTTATCTGACAAAAAATATTAAAATACTTTCTCACATGTATTAGGAACCAACATGATAAAAGTGGCATCAACCTCACTTATTGTATCATTCCTTATAATTTTTTATCTTAGTCAACATATCACATTTCAAAATATTCCAAAATGTTTAAAATAAAAATGCAAGAAATCCATGCATATTGGGCACCTTGTCAAAATCAAAAGAGAAAACTAACTTCTATATCTCCTCCATAAAACTCGTCCTCGTCAATACTTCATTGTTTTTTTGTGATAATTTATAGAATATTTTACAAAATCTAATCATAATCTTCATTTTATTTTCCATATTCTAATAGCTTATCTTTGAAATAATTGATTATTTCTTTCTTGATCTCCTCTTATTCCTCAATATGCCTTCCATCTAGAGTTGAAATATTTTTAATATGATAAAAGTACAAATTTGATTTGGAAGTAGTTTAAATATTTTGTCTTTATATCACCCCTATCAAGCCATATTTCGTACAATTTTTAGCTCAATACGATAATTCCTTTTTTAATATGTTAGGGTAATAAACTTGTAGATTTTTCTTCTCCATATAAGTGAGGTGGTCCATCCTATTGATTTCCACTATCTCTTGGAAATTCTAAATCTTGGATTCAATTTCCTCCTTTGTCTTAAATATATGACCACAAAATTTGATATTTTAAGCCTTCATTTCTCCCTTTATATTTTAAATTTTAAAAAAATGTGTACATACATAATACTTCAAATATGCTTCACATTTATGATCCTTTAAAATTCACTTCATCCCACCATATCATAACCATTTGGAAGAATTATAAGGTTGAAATCACATATGATGAAAATGAAATGGATTTGGATAAATAATGTTTAAAAGGTCGCATATTAAGAGGGTTGATTTTTTATTTGATACTACTCACAGAATATCTAAAGATATTTTCTATAACTAATTATCAAATAAGCCTATCTAGTCTTTTTGGAACATGGGATATTACAATACACCTAATATCCCATGCATATTGAAAACTATAAGGAATAACATCCAAAGACTTTAAATTAATAAAAGAACTAAGTCTTCCATTGATTTAGACCAACAGGGATTACCATCCTTCTTATTTGAAGAAGAAAGAATGTCCCCTAGCAATTTAAACCTCATAATTATGAATAATGATTGAGTTTTATGAATAAATTTTTTTGGTCATTCCAACATTTTATCTAGAAGAATGTGTATAATTAACACATATACATGTATGAATCTAATTATCATGTTTCTTATTTATTTTTTGAATGGGTTTTATGGGATTGAAATGGGTCCCACTTGTATTACATCATGATCACACGGTGATATTACAACAAGCTTGGCAATTATGCATGTATTTCTTGGTAAGATTTGAACCTTGGTCTCTTCCTTGAATGTTGAAGAATCTAACCAATTGAGCTGATGTCATTTGATCATGTTTATTATTTCTTACAAAAATACCAATAATGTAATTCATTTTTTTCATTTAGCACTTAACCATTCCATTTTTTATTGTCTAAGTAGTTGCAATACCTCTTGAATCTCAAATTCCAATCATCACTAGAAAATCCTCCATATTTTAGATATTTTTAAAAGCATCCCTATTTTTTTATATTTAAAAAATTAATAAGCTATGTGTGGTTTATGTTGGAGGCAACTCCCATAAAAATACCAAAATGTTACATTTGTTTTTAGATCAATTAAACCATATCCAACATGCCTTCTTATCATAGAATTTTTTTATTTTTCTATCAAATATATTCTTAATCTTCCTCAAAATGTTATGTTTCCACAATTAGCTTCTTGACATAATTTTCATTAAGATATAAAATCCCACTAAACCAATTGCCTTCTAAAGTTAATTTTACCAAGACAAAAATCAACATAGCACTTGACTAAATTATCTACTACCTGATTTCCTTCTCTATAGATATTATCACATTACAAAGAGATTACCTCCAATAATAGATGTTGTACATCAATAATAATATTATTTTTTATCTAATCCCTATGTACCTTTTTTTGTAGCATTATTAGTAATTTATGAATGCCCCTCAGTTAAAATATATTTTCATCCTTTTTCATTTGTAGTTTTAATCCCTATAAGAAGTTCCCTAGCCTTTACATAGTTGTTAGTTGACTTTTGTTAGGACCCTATCCTAACAATATGATGTACTAACCCTTGCTTAAATGGGGGAACCCCATGATAATATTATAGTTTGTGGCACTAGATGCACCTAGACCAGTGGCACCATTTTATGTAGTTGTTATTAAGAATGTAACTATTCTGTTTGGTAGAAGATTCTAGCTCAGGTGGCATTTTACATGAAATCCAACCTTGAGCATTAGGTAGTGAGATGAAGTCTTTAAAATTATAAGGGGTAGGAATGAATGTATATTTTTGCATAATTGAATAAAATTATTGAAGGAGGTTGCCCCTTCAAAGTGGTATGTGATTCTATGTTATGTTGTGAGATTGCTACATTTTTGCACTTATATTCGTATTTCAATATCTTATATGTTTCATGAATTTTTGTTTTATTATAATATTTTTTTGAATGTGTTCATTTTAATGAGAAGGTTTCTAACAAGTGGTATCAGAGCAATTTCCAAAGCCATATTCTACTGTGACTATGATAGTTTTTTCCATTCTAGTTGTTAGGTATAAAGTTTTTGTGTTTTTATTTTTCACCAAAATTCTTATTAATATTTATATAGCCTTTGTTTCCTATATTAGTTTATTAGGTTAGAAACCCTATGCTATGGATTTTAAAATATCATGGAGTTGTCATTATTGGCTAAGTTATATTACCCATAAAGTATTTAGTGAAGTGAGGGGTGATCGGGCTCTAATACACAAGCCTTAGATAACACCCATCTATGAAATTGAGCTCCCACATATTTTTGAGTATAATGGGATACCCTTTAGGATTAGGAGAAATATTTAGCCCTAGGAAGATTTTTGACCTTGCATTCTCCATAGTACATTGGACACAACATCCAAAAAGGTCACCCTCTTGTACTATTAAAGAGTCAAGTAGTGTGCTCAAAGGTATGCATGGAATCCTCCTTGAGTAGTGGCCTAAAATATTGATCTGAGTACTATGTTTTATCACTATAGTGTAACAGAGGGCCTATGGGTAGTACATACACCCTAGTTTAGAATACCCTGATTTGAATGTTAAGCCTGCAAAAAAATCTTATTTTGTTGAATATTAAATCTGTAACCAAAATCCTACCACAAAAATTGAGCATACAGAGGAGACTTCCCTATCCCAAAATTACTGCATGAAATAGACAAAATAAGTTGTAGAGGAACATAAAAATCAATACATAAACAATCAGAGTCAGTAACAGTGAGGACAAAGTTTTCAATGTTAGTAAAAATCAGGTATAAATTCAATCGGAGTCAATAATAGTCAAGATAGAGTTGTCAGCTACCATTGTTAGTAATAGTTGCCTATGAGTCAAAATTCATAACAGACAAGGAGTAGTCAGTGATAGAGTCAGACCAAATAATTATTGGAATAGTGATCCTCAATGTTAGTGATAGAATAATGTCAGGACTAATAGAACAGTGTCAGTAGTTGGTAATAGATGTGTAGATTTCCATAAGGGATATTTGAAAAGAAACTCATTTTTTGAGAAATCCAATCCTCTAGGAGGAAAATTGATAATACTTCTCCTAAAAAAAGTTTGGGGTGCCTAAAAATAGTGTTATGGTATATAGGTCATTTTAACTGTCTTGTCAAGATTATTAGTTTGGTATATAGTCTTCATGTACCTTTTTAGGGGTGCCAAAAAATGTTTTTATGGGATCTAGTCCATTACGATCATTTTTTGAGATGATCATTTTGATATATACCATCCAAACACTTTTTTGGGCTCCTTACTAAAATAGTAACCCTTGAAATCAAATTATACTTTTAGTAAGTATCATCAGAAGATCACATATCCTAGAACATGGCTTTAGGTACTTGGAAACAACAAAAGCAACAAGAATTAGAGGTAAAAATTGCTACACAAGTGGAATATTTGGTAAAATGGATAGGGGAACATGTATTCAATAATTAAAACTTGTTAAGGTTAGAAATCACATCTTTACAAGATTCCATGGATTTTTTTTGTTAGGGCACACAGGAAAATGAAAGTGGAATTAAATGAAAAAATGGAATAATCCAACAATTTTTTCTCTATTAATCCAGTCCCGCATGATATATTTGGTCCTCATGATCATAAATAGGAAGGAAATAGCCATCGGCAAGACATCCTCACTAACAATGAATTTAAGTTGACCAAATTGGAGTTTCCAAAATTTGTTGGAAAGGATCTCAAGGGGTGGATTTATAGGGCAAAATAGTATTTTAGTCTTCATAATGTCCCACTATATGTGTGATTGACCATTGCCTCTTTCAATTTTGAATCAAATGCACTCCATTAGTTTCATTAGCTTAGGAAGTCACATCTTGATCTTACTTGGCTTGAATTTGAGCAACATCTCCTCACTCACTTTGGTTCTAGTGAATTTGAATATTTTACAAGTGCCCTTTCTAAACTCAAAAAAACTTCAATCGTTCGAGATTATCAAACTTAGTTTGAAAAATTGGCCAATCATACCACTGAATTTGAGTGTTGACTTCTTTCAAAGTTGTTTTGTGAGTGGTTTGAAGGATGACATTAAGGCTAAAGTTAAAATATTGAGGCCACAAACATTACAATAGGTAATAGATTTGTCTATATTATCCAAATATAAATTTAAGGCTCAAGGATGCTCCCACAAATTTTCTCAATCTCGACCACCTTTTATATCCAATCCTATGCTAAATCCTACCATCAAAAAATGGACTTGAGAAGAGATGGAAAACAAAATGGCCCAAGGATTATGCTATAATTATGATGAAAATTATCCCCTAGGGCATAAGTATATGCATCAAAAATTTGTATCTTATTGATATGGATGGGGTATCTTTAGAGGTAGGAGAGGATCATCAAGAGATAGAAACCAAAAAACCAACATAAGTTCCATAGGAATCCCAACCAGAAATATCGATGCATGCTTTTGTAGGAATATCAACTTCCCAAACAATGAAAGTGATAGGACACTTTAAGGGATAGAGGATCATCATTCTTATTGACTCAAGAAGTACACATAAGTTTATTGATCCACATGTAGCCAAACAAGAGAACTATTACATCACTATTTGTAATTCATTTGAAATCATGATTGCTAATGGAGGCACCCTCCCATTCAAAGGAAAGTGGCGTAATGTCAAACTCTAAATTGGAGAATATAATCTCAAGATAGATATTTTTGCCTTACCATTAGGCATGTGTGAAATTATTTTGGGAGCACAATGGTTGTGTATGTTAGGTCTAGTTTTATGGGAATTTTCTAAGTTGTGGATGAAATTTATCCAAGAGGGCTACAATACACTTTACATGGCATGAAAACTAGTGTTGCTCAATTTATTTAAATCCATAAGATGGAAAACTTGTTAAAAAAGTCCTCTCATGGAGTTATGACACAATTTTTTTCTATAGATGCTTCTGAGGAAAAGAAAAGGGACCATTCAAAGACATTACAGGGTTTATTGAACAAATATGCTCAAGTTTTTGATGAACCCAAAGGACTACCTCCTTGTCATACTCATGACCATGCCATTCAACTTTTTCTTAGTATCCTTCCCCTAAATTTTTGTCCCTACCAATACCCCTATGCTCAAAAATTAAAAATTGAAAAAATGGTTCAAGAACTTCATGCTGCAAGGGTTATTTTATCCTAATGTTAGTCCCTATTCTTCCTCTATGTTGTTGGTACAAAAAAAGTATGTATCTTGGCACTTGTGTGTGGATTATCGGGACCTCAATAAAATCACTATTAAAGATAAATTCTCTATTCCAGTTATTGATGAATTGTTTGATGAGTTTCATGGGGCTCAATATTTTTCCAAGTTAGATTTGTGGTCAAGGTATCATAAAATTTGAATAAATGATGAGGACATTCCCAAAATGGCTTTTAGAACTCATGAAGGGAATTATGAATTATTGGTTATGTCATTTGGCTTAACAAATGCACCTTCCACCTTCCAGAGTTTGATGAACTCCATTCTATAACATTTCCTTCACAAATTCATTCTAGTCTTCCTTGATGATATATTGAGTTACAGTCATTCATGGGAAGAGCATCTCCAACACTTGGATCAAACACTCTAAATTTTATCAAAAAATTAGCTCTATGCAAAGAGGTCTAAATGTTCCTTTAGAAAGCAAGAGGTGGAATATTTGGGTCATATCATCACTAAGGATGGATTTCACATTGACCTCAAAATATTGAGGCTCCTCAAGACTGGCCTAAACCTCATACCATAAAGGGACTTCATGGAATTTTAGTACTCACTAGATATTACTAAAAATTTATGAAGAATTATATAAATATAGTAGCTCCCTTGACAACCATGTTGAGGAAGAATTCTTTTATGTAGTCAAAACCTATAGAGAAGGCCTTTGTAGAGTTGAAGCACACCATGACCACTATCCCATTGTTAGCAATTCTTGATTTCTCTAGACCTTTTTCATTGAAAGTGATGCATTTGTAAATGGCATTGGGGTGGTTTTAATGCAAGAAGTTAGACCTTTGGATTTCATTAGTAGAGCACTCTCAAGAAAAAATGGGTAAGTGTACTTATGAAAAAGAAATTCTTATCATTTTACATGTTATTAGTCATTGGAATTCATATCTCATTGGAAGACACTTTTCCATCAAGACTTATCATCAAAGTCTCAAATATTTCTTAGAAAAAGGAGTGGCCACTCTAGAACAACAAAGATGGATTTCTAAGTTATTAGGTTATGACTATCACATCACCTATAAGAAAAGTAATAATAACATGGTGTTTGATGCCTTGTCTTGATTACATGAAGTGTTAAGAAATATTATATGCTATATCCACACCACTTCCATAATGGATTCATCATCTTAGGGAAGATTTGATCAAGGACTCCTCTTTGTAAACTTTAGTCCATAAAATCCAAGCAGCTCCTCATTCATACCCTAGTTATACTTGGGATGATCAAGATTTATGATATCGTGATCGACTTGTCATTCACCCAAATTCCCTAATGAGGGACCTCATATTACAAGAGATGCATGCATCCCCAATAGCTAGCCATTCAAGGTTTCTCAAAACTTATACAAGGACAATTATACCTTATTTTGAAAAGGAATGAAAAGGAATATTCAATACTTTTATAGTTGAATGTGATAGATGCCAGTGTATGAAACGTGAAAATGCATGTTTCCATAGAACCCTTCAACCATTTCTAATTATTGAGAAAGTCTAGATAGATATCTCTATGGATTTCATTGAAGGGTTACCTAAATCTGCCAAAAAATCAATTAAGTCTAGTAGTGGTGGATTGTCTCACAAAGTATGTTCATTTATGTTCACTGTCCCACCCCTATACTGCCTTTGTTGTTGGTCGAGTCTTTCTAGACTCCACTTTTTATCTCCATGGAATACCTAAATCCAATATATCTTATAGGTATCATACTTTCACTAGTCATTTTTAGTAGGAATTGTTCAAGTTGTAGGGAACCCAACTCAAGATGAGTTTTTCTTATCACCCTCAAACTGATGGCCAAACTGAAATTGTAAATAAATTCTTGGAAATATACCTTCGATGCTTCATATTAGAAAATCCTACACACTAGGCCAAGTGGCTTCCTTTGGCCGAATGGTGGTATAAAACAACCTATTATACTGCTACTAAGTTGATCCCATTTGAAAAATTCTATGGTCATTCTCCACCAGCACCATCCTCTTACATTCTAGGTAGCTCCAATATTCAAGTTGTGTATTCCACTCTTTGATAGTGTGATTCCCTTATTCACCAACTTAAAGTCAATCTTGACTTAGCTTATAATATAATGAAAGAGCAAGATAATCAACATCACTTTCAGTGTAGCTTTGACATCAAGGATATGGCTTTTATTTGCTTACATCCCTATAAATAGTCCTCTCTCTAGCTTCATGGATGTTAGAAACTTACTATAAAATACTATGGTACTTATCAGGTATTACAAAGGATTAGGTCGACAAGATACAAACTGGCCCTTCTAGAAAATTCTAGAATTCATCCAATCTTCCATGTTTTCTCTCTCAAGAAGTTTGTCCATGATGATTTCAAAAAAAAAGTTGGGTATTCACATTTATTAGCCTTACTTTCATATGTAAACTAATTACTTTTGAAGGATTTTTATGGATAGTTTTACTAGTTTTTATTAAATAAAATACTTTACACTTAAATTTTAATGAAGTAGATGTAAAGGGTAAATATGATTAGTATTTTTGTTAATTGCTTTATTTATATGTACTTTTTTTCCTTGGATTTTTGTTATATACACATGTCATTTTTTAATACTACAGAATGTATTGCAGAAGGATCTACAGCTATAGGCCTATTCTAGAAAATATAAAATTTCTATAAATATGGTTATGCATGAAATCAACCCAGAAGCATAGGATGGGTTTCCTAGAAAATAGAAGTTAAATCCTCCTAAATTTTAGGCAACCATTCCTATAAATAAGGGAGTTTTTTAAATGGAAGAACATAGCAATGAAAGTTGGGCAAAATCAGTTAGCAACAATAGTTACAGTAGGGCAAAATTTGTTTGATAGCAACAAGACAACTTAGGTAGTTAGAAAGTAGTTAGGAATAAGCTGAGATAGCTCACACATTATTTTGGTTAGTAAAAACCAACAAATAAAATTTTGTCTCTCTTGTAGGTTAGCAACAAATGTGTTTTCATCTCTAAAATAGACTGTAATAGAACCTTTATTTCTACAACTAATTTCTAAATTAGTTTTTAGAATTAGTTAAGTTTGTTCTACAATAAGGAGCCTGGTAAAATATAAATACCATAGCAGGTATTGTATTAAATGTTATAAATAATGGGAAGAAAATTATTTATAAGTATTACATTCTAGTTTTTGTATGGACTATCAGGACTGTGCATTTTCAGCAATGACAAAATTTAACTTTTTGAAAGAATAAAAATTGTCTTTGGTTTATTTTATGTTTGCAACTTGTGTATGATGGTGTATAATTAATGTAAGTGCTTTGACGTAAATTTAGGGACTTTGGAGGAAGATAATTTATGTTGTTGCATGTTTAGAAAGGACCATTGAACCTGGACAATCCTAAAACTCTCTCTCCTATTAGATTTAGGATTAATGTAGGTAGCTGATAAGTTGGTTTATTTTTATTGGATTCCTTTCACTTGATAAGTAGAAGTTGATTTGTTTTCCTTTAAAAATTAATTAGGAGTAAGATAATTGTAGTCAACCTAGATAGTTGTTAAAACTAGTTACAAGCCTATGTAGTTTTAGGATTTTCTTTTAGCAAATGCTTTCTTTTTCCAAATTGTTTTAAGTTTTTTCTTGATTTACTAGGAAGGAATAAATTAGTGTATGCAAGAGAAGATATTGAATCATACAAAAAAATGCCCTTTTTAAATTGTTAGCACAAACTAATCATTTTTTGGCACTGTATAAATGGAAGAACACAACAAGGATAGTTGGGCAAAATATATTAGCAACAGTAGTTATAGTAGGGAATAATATATTTGACAACAACAAGACAACTTAGGTAGTTATGAAGTAGTTAGGAATAATCTAAGACAAATCGTACTTTTTTTTTGTTAGTAACAACCAAAAAAGGATGTTTTGTCTCTCTGATAGGTTAGCAACAAACGTAATTTCATCTCTAAATAGACTATAATAGAACCTTTATTTTTGCAGCTAATTTTTAAATTAGTATTCAAAATTAGTTAAGTTTATTCTACAATAATAATCCCAGTTCATTATAAATACCATAGTAGGCATTGCATTCAAGGTTAGAGAGAATGTGAAGAAAATTATTTATAAGTATTACATTCTGGTTTTTGTATGGACTGTCATGAATGTGCATTTCCAGCAATGATAGAATTTAACTTTTTGAAGGAATAAAAGTTATTTTTGGTTTATTTTATGTTTGAAATTTTTCTATTATGGTGAATAATTAATGTAAGTTCTTTGAATTAAATTTATAGACTATGAAGAAAGATAATTTATGTTTTTGCAGTTTTAGCAAGGGCCAACTAAGCCTAGATAGTCCATAAACTTTCTCTTCTATTAGATTTAGAATTAATATAGGTAGTTGATAAGTTGGTTTATTTTGAGTGGATTCCTTTTAGTTGATAAGTAGGAGTTGATTTATCATCTTTTAAACATTAATTAGGAATATTATGGTTACAATATTAGTTATCAAGTTCAAGTTCATTTTCAAATTCGACATTTTTGAAGTTCGAAAAAATTTGACATAAAATATGATATATTATAAATGTACATAATAACACTAGTATACGTTCTTCCTCTTCACCCCTGGACCTCTATGGGTTAGAAGTATTGTATTCAGTATAATAGTTTAAAATCACAAAATAGGTTGATGTTCCTTACACTGTTGTTGAGAGATGCACTTATGTAACCATAATTAGTTTTAGATAAATCTGCATTCAATGACCCTGATTCATCAAAAAAATTGGTAGAAGAATGCTCAATCACTTCAGGAGTGTGAACAGGAACCATATTTTCTGTTGCCCCCAAGTGGGTAGGGGCCAATGCGTCTATGGAATTTGCATTTACCGTCGTATTTCCTCCATTGGAGGCCAAGTACTCAAAACTCGCGTAAGGGTCATCATGTCCTCCAAAAAATATATACTCCCAAGTAGGCCTTAAACTTTAGCTTGTCCTTCATGGTCTTGTCCTCTCCACCTTCTCCTTCAAAAATCCCATTAATAATTCTCAAATCATTTTTATCGGTCTTAGGGATTAACCACGATGCTACAGCAGTGACCGCCTCTTCTATGTAGCACATCTCGACCTCATTATTACTGCTCTGATGGCTCAACAGGCCATTACACTCTTCATTGTCATCATCACACTTCAGGAGATGATCCTCACCTGATCCTCATTCAAAACATCATTGCACTCCAGGTTAAGGCTATTAAACTTATTGTTGTTGTTATTGTTGGCCATGTTAGGGGATTCATAAAAGGGGGTCATAGAAATTCTTTCGTGCTTACGCATAAGAGGATTGGCATAGTGGATATCAGAATTGCAAGACACTCACAGTGTTGTGGCATCTGCTTTGCATGTGATCGAAGTAGGAGCCTACTCGCACACTTCAGAGGGCCAAATGTGCTCATGGCACAAAGAGGAGGACAGTGAAAAGGAAGAACGTCTGTTGGGGTTGTTGCTACCACTGTGGCCACTCAATTTTTTTCCCAAATTTAGGGTTTGTTCGATGAATTTATTTTCTAGGATTTCAAATTCGATGAATTTCAACCTTCATGAAATTTTTTGATGAATTTGATAACTAAGGTTACAGTTAACCTAGATAGTTTTTAAAACTAGTTACAAGCCTATGTAGTTTTAGGATTTTCTTTCAGCACATGCTTTCATTTTCTAGTTTGTTTCAAGTTTTTTCCTGCTTTCCTAGGAAGGAATCACTTAGTGTATGCAAGAGAAGATATTGGCTCATACAGAGAAATACCCATTTTAAATCAAACTTGATGGATAATTTAAGTGGTTAGCACAAACTCATCACTTTTTGGTATCATTGTCGGGGAAGGTTACAAAAATAGTATTGTATCTTGCAAAAGCTAAGGACTTTCCATGTTGAAATACTTGGAGGGGTTGTTTGGTCTCATCCAAAGCAAAAAGCAATTCTCAAGTGGATAAAGGCATCGAAAGTTAGGTTCTATAGTAATTTCATTGCTTTCTAGGATTAAATTTCATTGCTTTTTAGAGTAAGTTTCATTCCTGTATTGCTTTATTCTTGCAATTTTTTGTGTTTCTGTCCTTGTTTTATTTTTGTTTCTAAAAATTTTACTAACAAGGAGGAGAATGAATGAATCAACCACAAGATGAACATGAAATATTCCTCTCATGAACCTCCCAAGCAAGATCTGTCAAGAACTAAGCAACAAGAAGAGGCTTCACAAAGCCAGCAGACTGTCATTTCCTCTATAGTTGAGCAACAGTCCTCAGGAGGTGAAGATCAACTCCAATTTATCTAGGAAAGAGCTCATGTGATTATTGAAGAAATCACTCATACACTTGAAAAAGGAGGACAAGTTGAGATTCCTAAGGCTGTAAACAAAGGAAGTAAAGGGTAAGAAGAACAGAGTGAATCATCTAGTTCTAGTCCTTGTACTACTCCAAGAAGACCTCACACTCAATGATTGTGGACTCCATGGGATTTCCACATGGTTGAAGAAGAACCAAGATAACCATGGAGCACTTTCAAGTTCCCTATATGCCTTCCAAGGGTAGAGGCTAATAATAATGATGGGCATATGAAGAATATCTCTCCATCAGCCATACCCACTTTTAGAGGACTGGCCACTGAAGATCCTAACACTTTTATTTTTGAGTTTGAAGTGCTTTGTCACACCTATGATTACACCACTGATGCACAAAAGTTAAAATTATTTCCAGCCACTTTAAAATATGGTGCATTACGCTGGTTCATGGGTTTGGGTGAAAATTTTATCACTACTTGGAAAAGTGATGATGGAATGAAGGCAATTTTCTTGGAGAAATACCAAGATTATTGTCATGTGAGAGACCGAAAGAGTGAAATTTTCAAGATGACTCAAAAAGAAGGTGAAGGACTTGAAGATTACATTGAGAGATTTCAATTTGTAATGAAGAGAGGTAACATTGAGTTGGATGATGATTTGTTGAGAACTATCTTTCTAAAAGGATTAAGAGAAGAGACCATTGATATCCTCAATCTAATGGGAGGAGGGAACATTTCTAATCTTCCTTTCCATATAATTTTAGAGTTATGTACCAATTACTCTTGCACAAGGCCATCTTTGTGCAATAACAAGCCAACTGGAACCATTGGAGGAGTTACAAGAGTTGAACTTAGTAATATGTTGGAAGATTTAAAAATAGATTTGTTGGGCACTTTTACCTCTTCCATGGATTTGTTGTAAAATAAAACTGAGGTAGAGGTTGTCTATTATCCTCATTGTAAGAATAAGCATACCTTACATGACTGTCCTTTGGACAAAACTACTATTTGCAGCATTTGTGATCAACAACATTCAATGGAGGATTGCCAACATTTACCTACAGTAAAGACAATATTAAAGGAACCATATTTTCAAGAAAAAAAGATATTTTCTTTGTTGCACAAAGGAGGCCATTCCAAGGAGACAATCAAGGATGATATTTAGGTATGCCTAATCCCTATGCTCATTCTAATTTTCCTTACTATAATCAAAATTGGTCAAATCCACAATGGTCTCAATGGTCTAATAATGTTCCACCTTGGTCACAACCAGATTGGTCCAATCAATATTGGCCACAACAAGGTTGGCAAGGCCAGCAATGGTCATATCCACAACAATATCAGCCCAATCCACCACAATTTTGAGGACAAGTTCCTCAAAAACATCAACAACAATGATTGTTACCTCCTCCACAAGGAAATAACAGTCATGCACCACCCAAACAACCTCCTCTTCCTACTCAACCAGTGCCTAACCCCAATAACAGACCTACCCAATAGTCAATCTATGAAGTTGAAGGTACCTATCCAATCAATTTATTATCTTGTAGTGAAATCTAGCTCAGGTCAAGGATAGTTTTACTTGACCATGTGCCTCCCATCATCACTGAAGAGGAAAGTGAACCCCAAACTATGGTAGAACCTATAACTCAATCTATTATTCCAAGGCAAACTATAAACTAACCTATTGTAGAACAACTTGCAGGTGTGACTGAGTCACCTACAAGGGCTGAACCTATAGAACATTCTAAAAATATAACAGAGGCTCCTTTTCCTCAAATATTGATGATTAAAAAAGAAACACCCAAAACTGATTTTGATCTCATGGTAGAATTGTGTAACATCAATGTGAAAATTCCACTCTTACAAGCTATAAAAGATGTTCCAATTTATGCCAAGGCCATTAGAGAGTTGTGTGTCAAGCATCTAGGAAGGAAAATAAAGGAACCCAAGACCATACATGTCATGGGTCAACTTTCTGATTTGATGGTTGGGAAACTTCTCTTGCCTAAATACATGGATCTTGGAGTACCTATTCTTACAATATGCATAGGACAAACTAGCCTTCAAAATATTTTGATTGATCTAGGTGCAACAATTAATGTGATGACAAAGGACACCATGACTTTGTTAGGGCTACAAGATCTAAGACCTACCCTCACTATCTTGCAATTGGTAGATAGGTCAATAGTGAAACCAGAGGGGATTCTAGATAATATCATGGTCACAGTTTCCTCTTAGGAGTATCCAGTAGATTTTGTAGTGTTACAAACTAAAACCTCACTTGGAGGACATCCTTTAATACTAGGTAGACCTTGGATAGCAATAATAGATGCTTGTATTAGTTGTAGGATAGGAAGTATGACCATTTTTATGGCATACATAACAAAACTTTAACTCTTTATCCACCTACAACCCCAAGTATTTATAATGAGCATCCATGGTTTGATGAACTAGATGATGGAGAAATCATCCAATCATTGGCCATGATAACTACCCAAAAGCATAACCTTGAGGAAGAAGTGTATGACAACAATTTCACAAATGACACCACTTCTATCACTGAGCAGATTATGCTAGTAGAACCTAGTAGTTCACAACTGCCTTGTCTTCCAAATTATCCTTTCATTACTTGCCCCACTCAAACTACACAAGACATTGCAACTTTTCATCAACTATTACCACATAGATACCCTTTAAATCACTTCTTGAAGGACATCTCAGGCATAGATGCCAATAGTGAAGATTGCAAACAAATAGAAGTTTCTCTTGGGAAAACTTTGAACATCAATAGGAATTTGTAGGAATCCCAAGAGCAACCTTTGGTGCAATTGTTGATAGACCATCAACAAGATTTTTCTTGGGATTATAATGAGATGAAGGGCATACATCCATATATTTGCACACATAGAATATTTATAAGAGATGAATGTGACCCAGTGAGACAACCTCAAAGAAGAGTCAACCCAACCTTGATAGAAGTGGTAAAGGAAGAAATTCAAAAATTATTGGATGTTGGTTTCATCTATCCCATCTCAGATAGTCAATGGGTTTCTCCATTGGTCATTGTACCTAAGAAGAATGGAAAATGGAGAGTCTATGTAGACTATAGAGAACTCAATAAGGCTACTAAGAAAGACTATTTTCCCTTACCTTTTATTGATCAAGTTCTTGATACTCTCGTAGGAAAGAAGTATTTTTGCTTCTTAGATGGTTTTAGTGGTTACAATCAAATTAGGGTAGCTGAAGAAGATCAAGAAAAAACCACCTTTACATGCCCTTGGGGAACATATGCATATCGTGTCTTACCTTTTGGGCTATGTAATGCACCTGCTACCTTTCAAAGGGTTGTAATTTCCATCTTTGTTGATCTTAATCATGATTGTTTAGAGATTTATATGGATGAATTTACTGTCTATGGTGATACCTTTGAACAAACTCTAAACAAGTTGAAACAGGTCCTTGAAATATGCCAAGAAAATAATCTCTCTCAACCATGAAAAATGCTATTTAATGATGACCAAAGGCATTGTCTTAGGCCACTATATCTTTGCAGATGGCATCAAGGTAGATCTAGCCAAAATTTAGGTCATAAAATCCCTTCCACCACCCAAAATTCAAATAGAGGTTAGAAGCTTCTTAGGACATGTAGGCTATTATAGAAGGTTCATTCAAGACTTCAACAAGATTGTTGCTCCATTATTTCAACTATTGACTAAAGCTAACGAATTTTATTGGAATGATGACTATCAACAAGATTTTGAAGAGCTTAAGGAAAATTTGACCACAACACCAATCCTAAGAGGACCAAATAATAAAAACACAATCCTAAATGAAATTGGGCTTTACCTTTTCATATTCACACTAATGCATCAGACCAAGCATTAGGTGTAGTTCTCACCCAAAATGAGGAAAAGCAACCCTATGCCATCTATTATGTTAGAAAAAACTTGAATGGAGCAGAACTAAACTATACTATCACTAAAAAATAATTTCTTGTTGTTGTCTATGCCATAAACAAGTTTAGACATTACATTATTGGGTATAAATTTTTTGTCCATACTAATCATTCTACCATTAAATATCTTATGAATAAAGTTGTAGTAAGTGGTAGAATTGTTCGATGGTTGTTACTTTTACAAGAATTTGACATTACCATTTTGGACAAACCTAGTAAACATAATGTAATGGCTGACCATATTTCTAGATTACATTTGGTAAATGATCTAGAACCTATGCAAGATTCCTTTCTTGATGAGCATTTGTTTGCCATTTCAGTACACTCACCTTGGTATGCAGATATTGCTAACTATTTGGTGACAGGAAAAGTGCCATCTCACTTTTCACCACATGAAAAGTGGAAGCTCATCCATGAAAGTGCTCCATATACTTGGTTAGATGGTCTTTTGTTTAAGTTATGTCCTGACCATGTAATTCGAAGATGTGTGCAGGAGGAAGACACCTTTGACATCTTGCGTGCAGCTCATGATGAACCATGTGGAGGACATAATGCTGCCAAGAGAACCATGTACAAAATCTTGCAAATAGGGTACTATTGGCCTACAATGAACCATGATGCTAAAGTCTATGTCTCTCGATGTGATCCATGCCAAAGAATGGGTAAACCAACTCCTTCAATAGAGATGCCTCTACACCCTCAAGTGGTTTTAGAACCATTTGAGAAGTGGGGGTTAGACTTTGTTGGACCTATCAACCCTGCAAGTGAATTCAATGAGTACATCTTGGTGTGCATGGATTATGTCACAAAATGGGTAGAAGTGAAGGCATTACAACATGCCCAAAAAGAAAAAGTTGTTGACTTCTTGTATGACAATATATTTTAGCATTTTGGAGCACCCAAGGAGATTGTAACAGATCAAGGACCACAATTCATATCTGATGTGATAGCTACATTTGTACATAAATATCAAGTGAACCATAGAAAATCTTCACCATACCATCCTTAGTCTAATGGTCAAGTGGAGGTTACTAACAGGGAGCTTGAGAATATTTTAACAAAGATAGTTGCTTCACATCGGGCAGATTGGGTGCATAGACTCAAGGAAGTAGTATGGGCTTATAATACTACTTGGAAATCAACAACAAGGCTCACACCCTATGAAATGGTCTATGGGAAGATAACTATCATGCCAATTGAGTTGAAAATTTAGACCTTACGCACTGCATTGAAGGTTGGAATTGATCTCATCATTGCTCAACAAGAAAGACTCTTACAACTAAATGCATTAGATGAAATTCATCATGATGCCCTTCAGCATACTAAATTATTGCAAGCACAGCAAAAGCAATGGCATGATAAACATATCATTCCAAGGACTTTTCAAGTAGGTGATTGGACCTTACTCTATGATTCCAAGTTCAAATATTTCAAAGGGAAGCTGCATACAAGATGGTTGGGCCCTTATGAAATTGAAGAAGCATATGGTAATGGTATAGTCAAGCTAAAAACCATTGATGACGTCTCTCATGGCTTACTTGTCAATGGCCATCGATTGAAGTTGTACCACAAACCTCTCTCCAAGTCAAATTTCATTAAACAAGTCATTCAACAAGTAGAACTACAATTCATTTCTAACCTGTAGCCCTTTGCCAATACTTGATATTTCTCCTTTAGCAAAGAGATATGAAAAATAAAAAAAATAAAAAATGAAAAAAACAATAAATTCCTATGGTGAGAACATTTACCAGTGCCATAGGGCCAAGGAGGAAGATGAAAACCAGTTTTACTGGCTCTTCATCCTTGCAAAAATAATATCTATTTGTGAAAACTAGCTTGTTGGTGGGGGATTTTCTACAAAAAAATAAAAATAAAAATAAAAAATAAAAGCCCCACCAGTTCACATATCCTTCATTATGATAGGTTTGAGAAGTATGCAACTGCATATGGAAATATTCAAGCATGCTGCCCTCAACCTCCAACAATGATCACTATTTTAGCATATATTATATTAGTCCAGGTACTTTTTCTTTTCATTTTTATTTCAATTGTACATATTTTGTTTTTACAAAAATTGTTAAGACTGTCCATTTCCCTTCTTTCCTTCATCCCTATTTTATCCAATTTATTTTGCTCTTCTATAAGGATGTGGAACATTTTTTAGTTTGGAGGAAGAGGATAATCATTTAAATTATTTTACAAACTCTTTGAGTAAGTCTAATGAGCTACTATAGAAATATTTGTTGCAAACCAATGAGCTAAACAAGCAACATTGGTAGTCAAGTAACATTGACCAAAGTCAACACATTGAAAATAACTTAGCCATAGTGAATCTCACATGACATTGACCAAGTAAGCATACAAAAAATGACTCAAAAACCTTGAAATATCATAGTCAGTGTAATTGTTGAGTTGGTAGGGATACACTTTATAAAAAGTCTAAAGTAAAGTGGGAGGGAAAAAATTCAAGGCAAAGTGATAGGGCAATCAAGGGCACAAATAGGTGAGTTTTAAGACAACACATGCTCACATGAAATCCTAATGGGGACAAATGAATATCACAAAGGTAATCATTGGATGATAGGGGAACCTTAGAATGATTCATGCCATAATTTGTGGTGATACTTGGCCAAAATAAAATCTCCTTATCCCCACACCACATTTAGATGGAACTTTCAAATCAGGTGAGTGGCATGCCAAGTCATCATTATTATTCCATAGGCCTATTTTAATCATTGAAACTTGTTGTTTAAACTTATCCATATGCATGTGAAGTCTGTACCACCTCAAATCATCATTCTCCCATGCGTGACTTAGCTAGCTCTTGATTTTCTTCAGCAACTCGCATGCACTGTTGTTCTGTCCTTGACTCTATTATAAAACTTTGCATAGGTACTATGTTATATGACCTATTTCCAAATACCTATGTACTACATTTTTTATTTGCTATCTTAGAGTAAACCCCTTATGAAGAACTAGACTTCTAAGCCATTCTTTGTCAGCCCTTTTTAATGTAAGTGTATTCACAAAACCTTCGTTGTTATTTTCCTTGTCTACCATTATTCATAAATCTTGTCAAATATTTAAGCCTTACCTCCATAAACAAAAATGGTGGGAGACGTGAAGCATGTGGAAGCAATAAATGTTAATGCCCTGTAATTATACAGAGACACCATTAAAAAATTGTCTACTCTAAAATGGTACCAAGCCATGCAAAACATTTATGGTTAAAGCATGGTTGTCACCCAAGAATTTATGCACAAGCTATATTTGAAAAGCATGGTGGCCCATCTAAGCTATTGGGTAACTCTGGAAGTCTCCACAAAGAACATTGCACATGTTTTGGAGCTTCCATAATCAAGGAAGAAATGGTTTAGGATGACAAATATTAATATTACGGAGGTCATGAGAGAATTGGACATCTCCATGAGATATAACCAAGCAGGGAATGGTTTGATCAAAGGTATTTATTTATTGTTATTACCACTAGTTTGGCAAGATGTAATTATGGCAATTATGCAGTATTTTACACTGGAAGGGCAATTTACTATGATTTATGGGCATCATGTAGAGTTTTTACTAGCCCTAAAAAAATATTCAAACGTAGAATATTGTATTTATGTACCCTAATACCTAAATAAATCCATCAAAACCATGGACATAAAGGTGAAGAATGGAAATGCATAGGCTATTGCTCACCTCGGTTTGACTAAGTTGCTTGTTTTGGATCAAATTATGAATATACCCAAGATAACCTGGGCCAAAATGGTAGCAGCAGCTTGTGTGTTCAATTTGGAAGAGGAAACGTAGCAAGAATATGAGGAGGAGGACCAAAAAGAATCAAAAGAGGTAGAAGGCAAAGAGGAAGGTAATGAAGTTGAAACATAAGATGAAGCAGAAGAGGAACTAGATAAAGAGGAACCAGAATAAGCACTTGAAACATAAATTAAGGAAGAGCAAGGTGAAGGTGAGGGTTTTGATAAGGAGGATATAGAGGTGGATGAAAGTAATGAAGAATATGCTACCCCCTTAACTCCTATGTCACTTGTACACTCAATGCCTAAGGCTACCACTCCCACAAACTTATCTACAGAATAATAAAACAAGGAAGACAAACCTAAGATATTTCCTATTAGGAGAGGTAGAATGCAAGGTAAAAAGGAAACCCTAGGTGTTAAAATTGCATCTCCAAAGATAATTTCTAGACCTAAGAAAACCCCTAATACTGAATCACCAGTTACCAGGTTTTCTCCTCCTAAAACTATGGTTTCACTTTAAAAGTAGACAGCCCAAGAAATTCCAAATAAAAGGGTTGCATTAATACATATTGTTGACTCTAATGAGGTAGATTCAGAACTTATAATCAAAAAACAAAAGGTTGAAGAATAAAAACAAGAGGAGCAGGGGACAAGAAAATAGTATACAATAATTTTGGTGCAACAACTAAAGGAGGAGTAAATGGTGCTTAAGGAGACTACTGAGAAAATTATTGATTTGGAAAAATGGTTGATGGATTTGGAAGCAACAAAAATCCTACAAAAAATGCATACCCAGGTTGCATATGTTGACAAAAAGGTAGAGGATATTGTTGCAATAGAACTTGATGCCCCCTCACCTATTATCCAAACTACAATAGGTGTTAAGAAGGAGAAGAAGAATAAATATGTTAAACAAGAAACTAAAGAGAAAAATTCTAAGCAACAATAGAAGACCCCTATAGCCACATAAATACAAAATAATGGAGAAGAGGCCACAAAATTTTAAGGTGTCAAAATAAGGCCCAAAAAATAGCCAAAAATAATTATGCCCCTAGACAGTTAAAAGCACTAAAGAAAAAATGGGTTGAAGGTCCAAAATTTGGTAAAGCTACTCCCAAAATTGAGGTTAGTTCAGGAAAGGGGAAGTCTTCAGCCAGAAAAAAGTTTCTACTCAAGCACCTCCTCTAGCAAATCTAGCACCTCCTCTAGTCAAGCCAGAACCATCCACCTCAACCAAGATTGTTAAGAAAATAGTTAAGAAAAAGAAAATTGATTCTAGTAGATGATAGGATAAACAAAATTGCATGAGGACATGCAATTGAGTCAGTTTGGGGGAATGATGAGTTAGGAAAATAGGTTGGGGATTCACATTTATTAGCCTTACTTTCATACCCAAACTGATTACTTTTGAAGGATTTTATGGATAATTTTACTAGTTTTTGTTAAATGAAATGTTTTACACTTAAATGTTAATGGAGTGGATGTAAATGGTAAATATGATTAGTATTATTTTTATTTGCTTTATTTCCTTGGAGTGTTGTTATATACACATGTCATTTTCAATATTGTAGAATGTACTATGAAAGGACCTATAGCTACAAGCCTATTCCAAAAAAATAGGAAATTCCTATAAATCTAGTTATGCACGAAACTAGCCCAGAAGCATAGGATGGGTTTCCTAAAAAGAGGAGTTAAAACCTCCTAAATTTTAGGGAACCATTCCTATAAATAAGTTGTATAAATGGAAGAACACAACAATGACAGTGAAGAGACAAAAACACAACACCAAATAACAAAAATATAAAGTAGAACTCAAAGAACAATATTGCACAATGAATGATTTTATATTAATGTCGGGGGGCCTAAAAAATCCATTTTTACAATAAGAATTCTCGAATTCTTTGATGCAAATTTTACAATGGCTAGGTTTCTTCAAAAACCCTAGCAAAATATTACTGGTGGTGTCTCAACACATATCTCTGCTCCCAAAAAAAGTGAGTGGGCTTCTAGTTATCCGATGTCAGACCACTCCAGCTTAAGCAATTGTCCAATGTTGATGTAGCACTCCTAGATCTACACACAATAAAAATAGCAAATGAGTTAGTAGCAACTGTGAGGGCTCCACAATGTGAGGCCCTCTACAACCAATACAAAAACCCTAGCTATCTACTATAAATAACATGAACAAAACTAAAAATACATGTAATGAAATACCAAATAAAATATTTACCTTTCTTATCTGCTATCTTCTAATATGATGAACTCTGTTGCCGTGAAATAGTGTGGTGATTTCCTAGCATCACCCAGAGGCTATGGAGACTTTAGAACTTTTGGTGTAAAATACCTACAGATGCTTGGCAACTACAGGATGCCCATGGGCACTCGATAATGATGGAGGGTGACCAAAGGTGCTTGGAGGTGAAGAAGGAAGCGCCCAAAGGTACTCAAGAATGATAGGAAGCACCCAAAGGTGTTTGAGGATTAAGGGGGAAGTCTATAGAAGTATATTTGGATGAGCGAGGGAAGCGGTGATGGATGCAGGGGCTATGGCAAGGAAGGATGGGAGGGAAGAGCACTTGGATACTCTAGGGAACTCGGTGGCAAACACTTCATGAAAATACTTAGGATTCAGGGATTTCTTAGGGGTTGAGCCATAAAAATAGCTCCTATTAATAATTTAACCTAGGGCATGCTAGGGTTTCAACAACACTTATCATGTGGTTAAGATAAAATCATATCAGAGGGTGGATATTAAATATAGGGTGTGGCATGGATTGATATAAATCATGGATAGGATTAAGTGAAATCGGATGGTTGGGATTAATTCACTTATATAAATATATATTTATTAAATATATCATATAATATATAAAATAAGTATATATAAATTTGCATTAATAGTGGGTGGAAATGGTGGGAAATCATAGATGGAGGACAAGTGGCTAGTTTTTGGTGTCTATAGATGCCCCTATTTGTATCGTGTTGCATGAAACACGATTCAGTGCAGAAACACAAGACACCTATTTTGGCTAGGTGCAGAAGCAACTTCTCTCTTGGTATGTGAAACATGAGCTTGGAGACAAAAGAATGAAAGAATTTGAATTTTGCATAGCTTACCCCCTCAATTGGCGAATGAGTTTGCGGATGAATATCACGAGCCAATTGAAAAATTTGTGCAAATGAATGATGCAAATGTGATATCATTTTTGCCCCAATGGTGGGAAGGGGATGACATGATGCATCTATTTTTGCCCCAATAGATGAAGGGTTTTGTGAAAATGTGTGATGGAGAATGTGTCTATTTTTACCCCAATATATGAAGGGATTTTTGCCGAATGTAAATGCCATGATCATGTAAGATGTATCCCATTGTGGGAAAGTCAAAATAAAATGTGTTTGTCCCAAATTTGGGGTGATTTGATGTTGCTGAAGAATGTGCCTTCTGACATCATTGATATGCATGTAAGCAAATGCAAAAAGAAAAGAAAAATAGTCTATCCTCGGGGCCACTCATAATTACAGCAATTCCTACACGGAATTCCTAAAATTTCGCTCAATCACTTTACCTAGCCTGCATCATGTAAAAGGAGATCTTTCATTTTTATCCGTGTTTCAAGCCCCACGAACAAGGCCATCAATGACAACTTTTGAGCAAATTGGTCTTGGCATAGTCTCACTCTAAATATGAGGTACCAAAATTGATTTTTATTTTTGAACAATGAAATATGTGATGATGAAAATAACCAAGTGTCCTTATGGTGGTTTATTCATCTTACCAAATTGCATGGACAACCAATCATTGCAATCACCAAGGAGATAGAATAGACCACTAGATACAAGGTTCACTTGAAATTGTATATGAACTTGGTAAATGTTGAATGTAAATGCAATTGTTGATGGATTTGATGGTGATATGAATATGTGATGATGAGAAATGTATTGATGAATGCAATGTGGAGTGATTTTGTGGAGGTAAGCTACATTTTTTAATATATGGATTCAAGTGAATGAGTCTATTTTTTCCCCAACAGATGACAGGGGTTTTGGACATGTATATGATGTAATAACTGTGAAAATGCAATGATTGTGTCTGTTATTTACCCCAACAGATGAAATGATTTTGACTTGGGAAAATACAATTCAATGATTGTTTCTGTTATTTGCCCCAATAGATGAAGAATTTTTGACAATGCAAGTGTCCTTATGGTGATCTACCCATCCTATCGGATTGCATGGATAACCAATCGTTGCAACCATCAGGTGACTAGGATAAACTACTAAATACGAGGTTCACTTGTACTTGTGTCTGTTATTTGCCTCAATAGATGAAGGGGTTTATGAAATGGGAAAAAATGTGATGACTGTGTCTATTTTTGCCCTAAAATATGAAGGGCTTCTTAAAATGGGGAAAATATGATGATTGTGTCTGTTCTTTGCCCTAACATATGAAGGGGTGTGGAAGATGCAAACATGTCCACACATGTGTCTGCTTTTTGCCCTGGAATACTAAGGGATGGTGGAAGATGTAACATGCCACCACATGTGTCTGATTTTTTTCTTGGCAGACTGAGGGATTATTGTCAAACTATGCCCCGATGGTTGAGGGGACTTTACCAAGTGAATGCCCCAATGGTTGTGGGGACACAAAAATAATTTCATGTTTTTAGCTGATGCATAAGGCTAGGAAATTCCATGTTTTTAGCCGATGGATAAGGTTAAGAAAATTTTCTATTTTTAGCCGATGGATAAGGCTAAGCAAATTTCATGTTTTTAGCTGACGGAGAAGGCTAAGAAAATTCCATGTTTTTAGTTGACGGAGAAGGCTAAGCAAATTCCATGTTTTTAGCTAATGGAGAAGGCTAAGAAAATTTCATGTTTTTAGCCAAGGAAGAAGGCTAGGAAATTCTATTTTTTTAGCCGATGGATAAGGCTAAGCAAATTTTGTGTTTTTACCCGACGGATAAGGCTAAGCAAATTCTATGTTTTTATCCGACGGATAAGGCTAAAAAATTTGTGTATTTAGCCAAGGGATAAGGCTAAGAAAATTATAAAAGGGTTCTATGTTTTTAGCTGATGAAAAAGGCTAAGCAAATTCCATGTTTTTAGCTGACAGAGAAGGCTAAACAAATTTTGCATTTTTAATCGACGAATAAGGCTAAGCAAATTTTATATTTTTAGCCGACAGAGAAGGCTAAGCAAATTTTATATTTTTAGCCAATGAATAAGGCTAAGCAAATTCCATGTTTTTAGCCGACAGATAAGGCTAAGCAAATTTTGTGATTTTAGTTGACGGATAAGGCTAGGAAATTGAGTTGATGTAAAATGTAATTGATGCATTCTATTTTTGCCCCAACATAAAAGGTGATTTTTATAAGGTGTGATGCAATGAAATGGTTCTATTTTTTCCCTAAAAAAAAAGGGGTTTTTGTAAATGTGGATGGTATGAATGCAAGGCAAAGGGTGCAACTTTTGAAAAGAGGATGTACCCTTTTGAACCTAGCAATTGATGTGTGGATGACATGTGGTTGGGTGGTTGATTGATGTTGATGTGGATGCATTGGTGGAGATGTGAGTGTGTTTGATGATGGGATGTGATAGTGTTATTATGGTGATTTACCGATCCTAAAATATTGCATGGATAACCAGTCGCTGCAATCGCTAGGTGACTAGGTTGAACCACTAGGTACAAGGTTCACTTGAAATATGACCAAAGATATGAGGTTCCTTTGGAGTTTGTTGAATTGAAGTGTGACCAAAGGGGTTAGGCCCTTTGGAGATTTGTGAAATTGAAATGTGACCAAAGGTATGGGGTTCCTTTGGGGCTTTTTATGTTAGAGGGAAGATGTGATACTTTGAGTACCCCTAAGCTATGTGGTTGTTTGGTTGATTAGGGGAAGGTGTGATACCTTGAATACCCCCAAGTGTGTTATTTTCTTGCTTTTATTGGGGGAAGGTGTGATACCTTGAACACCCTCAAGTGTTCTATTGGATTGAACAACCCTAGAGCAATATTTGTATATGTGAATTATATATGTATACATAGCTTTGTATGATATGCATTATATGTATGCTTTTTTTGATGCAATGTAGATGTAGGGTGGATGTAATGTGTGAATGCAATATGTGGATCCAATGTGTGGATGTGGCATGATGTGATGTATGACATGTATTGAAATGCCATGATGTAATGTATGGATGCTAATGACCATTTGTAAATGTTTAGACTGTACTATGACCTTTGTCATCTATGTTGTTGGATCAGGGATACCAAGGTGGTAGTATGGAAGACTCATGCAATGATGTGAACATGATAAGGGTGGATGGATGGATGACAAAATGTGGACTTGGGTTTTCAGAGACTCAAACACCCTAGTGATGACTAACAAACTCACTAAGTGATGTCTAGATTCTCTAGGACCTGTGTGTACAATGTGAAGGTTCATTTACCAAATCAAGAGTAAGGTAGTGACTTCGGACAATTATGAACTAGTGTGTGTGCAAGTGAGTATTAATTAACCCATATTGAGCAAATTGGGATGAAAAAATGACATGGAGAGGACCAAGAAGCTATCTTGTCCTTATGTGTGGTCAGAGGTCTCTTCAAGAGAGACGTGTCACCAGGCATGAACATACCCCACTACCAGTCAGAAATCTATAGCCCGGTGAGAATTATGTTCCATAGTCCAAGGATTTCAATATTTCAGCTTTGGGGATTTGTATCACATAACCACCTATGATATAAATGTAGTTTTATCCTTACAACTTTAGGATTTTTGGTGTGTGCTTTTGAATTTAGTAGAGCTTTGGGGAATCAGATTCTCAACTAAAGTGTGATGATAATTTTGACCCTATCCGTACTACTCATACTTTTTCTTTTTGATAAAGTGAGTAGTGGTGATAACCACTATTTTGGTTGGACTATGTTGCATAATGGGACAAGCAAAGATGAAATTTTTGCTTCAAGGTACAACCCAAGTATCCCTCTTTGACACAAGATATTTAAGTTGTGTGATATGGTAGTGGTGATAACCACTGTTAGATTCAAGACTGTTGGATATTAGTTCCTTATACCCAAGATTTCTTTAGTGGAATATGTGATGAGGTCCTAGAGAAATTTTGACATGTTTTTGATTTGTTTGCTTGATACATTAGGAATGTTTGAGTGACCGAAAACACCTAGTGGAGATGAACATGTGTTGTGCAAATGGACATTATGGCTTTGTGAAGTGGTGTAAATGTGATGGGTGCGAATGCACAAGGGTGACCTTGATCAAGGCAACAAGATTTTATAGGATCAATAGTTGTCCAAACACAACAAAGGACCCCCTAGTAAAATGGATGACATGTGTGTGAATGTAATGTATGAAATGCAATGTGTGGATTGGATGTGGATGTAGTGAGTGTATGCAATGTAACATGTGAAATGCAGATATAAAATGCAATGTGTATTGGCCATGTATATATATATATATATATATATATATATATATATATATATATATATATTATTAAGCATAGACTACTCTCAAGGGGGGTGGTGTTCAAAGGTTTTGAATTCTTTTACTTCCCCAACCTAGCAAGCTTGTAAGGCAAAAAAACATGTGAAAATGCAATATGATAAAATAATGGGAATGCAACGCAAGGATTTTTAGAGTAATCCAAGGATTGGTTCTATTTTTTCCCTAACAGAGAAGGGGTTTTTTATTTGGAGAATGAAATGATTATGGATGAAAGTGAATGTTATTGTGATGAACTGATTGTGGAAATGTAATGGTGGATGTGAAGATGTCATGGTAATGAATGATGGAGTAATTATGAAAATTCAAATGATGAGTTATGTTTTTGCCTCAACAGAAAGAGGGAATGGTATGGAACCATATTAATGATGGAATGGCTAAGATGAATCCATGTTAATGATGGAATGGCTATTGTGGAATCATATTGATGTGAAAATGGTTGATGTGGAGCCATGTTAATGATGGAATGGCTAAGATGAAGCCATGTTAATGGTGGAATGGTTGTTGAAGCCATGTTAATGGTGGAATGGCTAATATGAAGCCATGTTAATGGTGGAATGGTTGTTGAAGCCATGTTAATGGTGGAATGGCTAAGATGAAGCCATGTTAATGGTGGAATGGATAATATGAAGCCATGTTAATGATGGAATGGCTAATATGAAGCCATGTTAATGGTGGAATGACTGTTGTGGAGCCATGTTAATGATGAAATGGTTGTTGTGGAGCCATGTTAATGTGGAATGGATATTATGGAATCATGTAAATGATGGAATGGTTTTTGAAGCCGTGTTAATGGTGGAATGACTAAGATGAAGCTATGTTAATGGTGGAATGGTTGTTGAAGCCATGTTAATTATGGAATGGATAATATGAAGCCATGTTAATGATGAAATGGTTGTTGTGGAGCCATATTATTGATGGAATGGCTAATATGAAGCCATATTAATGGTTTAATGACTATTGTAGAGCCATTTTAATGTGGAATGGTTGTTGTGCAGATATGGTTGTTGTGTAGCCATGTTAATTTGGAATGTTTGTTGTGCAACCATGTTAATGTGGAATGGATTTTGTGCAACCATGTTAATGTGGAAATGTTGCAAAAAAAAAATTGTGATTATCTCTTTTAAATTTTTCCAAGAAAAAAGCACACAAAATTTTTGTGATTATCTCGTTTAAATTTTTGAACAAAAGCACACTAAGTTTTGCAACAACAATTTTGTGGTTATCTTCTTAGAATTTATTTTTATGTGTGGGGTTTGTGTGTTGAAAGGTTCCTATGCTTAATGCCTACATGATATGCCTAATGTGGAAGAAAAATGAGAGAACTTCTGGTGATGAAATCCAGACTCTTCCCATAGGTTACTATGTTTTATCTACTTGTACGAACCAGTTGATGGAAATTATTGCCACCATCACTGAACCTGAATCAATAGTTGGTGATGAAATCCAACTATTAATGTTGTGATGGTACGTGCAAAGTGTGTGATTCCTTTTAGAATAGTGTAATTTTCTATTGTGTACAAACAAATGGAAATGCATAAACAATCAAATCTAGTCCCTTGCAAAGAATTCAACAAAGAAGTGCATAGACATGCTAATGCTAAGTTTATATCCTCAAAAGAGATGTCGGGTGCACCGCTTAAAACCCATCCTGAACCATCAAGTGGCTCCAACTATGGAGGGTTCCCATCCAATGTGGTTCCAACAATAGGAGGGGAAACTTAAACACTAACAACCAAAATACACTTTAGTGAAGTATAGGGTCAGGATACAAGATAAGGTTGCAGACACTTCCTAACCACTATTTGCATACTAATAACTGTAAATGTGTAACCCAGGAGCTCCACTAAGTGCCCCTGCAACCTCTCAAGAAACTTGCAAAGCATAATGAAAATAATAGATCAAAAAACCAGATAAAACAAGGCAAATCAAATATAAGAACCCTTTGGGGGTCCCACCATGATCGCCATTTGAAGAGACAAAAATGCAACACCAAATAACAAAAATATAAAGTAGAACTCAAAGAATAGTATTGCACAATGAATTATTTTATATTAATGGGGGGAGCCTAAAAACTCCATTGTTACAATAAGAATTATCAAATTCTTTAATACAGATTTTACAATGGTTAGGGTTCTCTGAAACCCTAGAAAAATAATACTAGTGGTGTCTAAAAATGCATCTCAGCTCCCAATAGAAGTGAGTGGGCTTATAGTTATTCGATGCCAGACCACTCCAGCTTAAGAAAATATCCAATGCTGATGTAGCATTTCTAGATCTACACACAATAAAATTAGCAAATGAATTAGTAGCAACTATGAGGGCTCCATAATATGAGGCCCTCTACAACCAATACAAAAACCCTAGCTATCTGCTGTAAATAACATGAGCAGAACTAAAAATGCATGTAATGAAATACCAAATAAAATATTTACCTTGCTTGTCTATTGTCTTCTGGTTTGATGAACTGTATTGTAGTGAACTGGTGCAACAATGCCCTATCATAGCTCGAAGGCTAGGGAGACTTCAAAAATTCTGGCGTAAAACACCCACAGGTGCTTGGCAGTTATAGGAAATTCCTGTGGGCACTCGACAATGGTGAAGGACACCTAGAGTTACTTGGTGATGGATAAGGAAGTACCTAGAGACACTCAAGAATGATAGGAAGCACCTAGAGTCACTCAAGAATTATAGGAAGAACCCGAATGCATTTGATGGCTAAGGGGGAAGTCTGCAGAAGTAGATTTGGATGAGCGAGGGAGGCGATGATGGATGTGGGGGCTATGGAAAGCAAATATGAGATGGAAGAGCACATGGATACTCTATGGAACTTGATGGCAAACACTTCACAAAAATTCTTAGGATTCAAGGATTGCTTAGGCGTTGAGCCATCAAAATGGCTCATATTAATAATCCAACCTAGGGCATGCTAGGGTTTTAATGACGTGTGGCTGAGATAAAAGCATATCGAAGGGTGGATATTAAATCTAGGGTGTGGCATGGATTGATATAAATGAATGGATAGGATTAAGTGAAATCGGATGGCTAGGATTAATTCACTTATATAAATATATATTTATTAAATATATAAAAAATTTAATATATTAATATTTAAATATATATATATATATATATATATATATATATGTATATATATATATATATATATATATATATATATATATATATATATATATATGTATATGTATATATATATATATATATATATATATATATATATATATATATATATATGTATATGCATGAATAGTGAGTGCAAATTGCGGGAAAGCATATATGAAGGACAAGTGGCTAGGTTTTGGTTTCTATAGACAGCTAGGCAGAACCTGTTAGCAGTAACAGTTACATCAGGGTAGAATCTATTTGATAGCAACAAGACAACTTAGGTAGTTAGGAATTAGTTAGGAATAATTTGAGATAGCTCATACATTTTTTTGGTTAGTAATAGCTAGTAGAGGATGTTTTGTCTCTCCTATATTTTAGCAACAAACCCAATTTCATCTCTAAAAGAGATTGTAACATAACCTTTATTTTTGTAGCTAACTTTTAAATTAGTTTTAAAAATTAGTTAAGTTTATCCTACAATAAGGATACTGGTACATTATAAATACCATAGTAGGTATTGTATTCAAGGTTAGATATAATTTGAAAAAATTTCTTTATAAGTATTACATTTTGGTTTTTGTATGGATTATCATGACTATGCATTTTGAGCAATGACAAAATTTAACTTTTTGAAGGAATACAAGTTATTTTTTATTTATTTGATGTTTGAAACTTTTGTATGATGATTAATAATTAATGTAAGTGCTTTGAAGTAAATTTAGGGACTATGAAGGAAGGGAATTTATGTTGTTTTAGGTTTAGCAAGAGCCCACTAAACATGGACAGTCCATAAACTCTCTCTTGTTATATTTAGGATTAATGTAGGTAGTTGATAAGTTGGTTTATTTTGAGTGGATCTCTTTCAGTTGATAATTAGGAGTTGATTTTTTGTCCTTCCAGCATTAATTAGGAGTAATATAATTGCATTCAACCTAGATGGTTGTTAAAACTAGTTACAAGCCTGTGTAGTTTTAGGATTCTCTTTCAACATATGCTTTCATTTTCTAGTTTGTTTCAAGTTTTTCCATGCTTTCCTAAGAAGGAATCACTTTGGGAATGCAGGATAATATATTGGCTCTTATATAGAAATACCCATTTTAAATCAAACCTAGTGTATAATTTAAGTGGTTAGAAAAAACTCATCAGTCAGCAATAAGGTCCAGGTGCAATCCACACTACCATAGTTGGATGACAAAGGCTCCATTATTATTGAACCTAAATACATTCTAGACCATAGATCATTCACCCTCTGCCATTGTGTCACCATCGATGTTCTTGTCCAATGGTATGGCTTATAACTTAAAGATACCATGTGGGAGCCCCTTCACTAGCTTTAGCAGTAAATTCCTCATCTTTAGCTTTGAGGACAAAGCTTTTTGAAGGGGAAGGGCATGTTAGGACCCCATATTAACACTATTATGTAATAAATATTTCTTAACATAGGGTACCCCCATGATAATATTATAGTTTTTGGTACTAGAAGAACCTAGACAAGTGGAACTATTTTATGTAACTGTTATCAAGAATGTAATTGTTTTGTTTGGTAGAAAATTCTAGCTCAGGTGGAATTTTGTATGTAAGCCAACCTTGAGCATCAGGTAGTGAGATAAGTCTTTAAAACTACAAGGGGTAGTAATGAATGTATCTTTTTACATAATTGAATGAAAGTATTGAAGGAGGTTGCTCCCTCGAAGTGGCCTATGATTCTATGTTATGTTGTGAGATTGTTATATTTTTGCATTTATATTTCGTATTGCAATATCTTGTATCTCATGAATTTTTATTTTTTTGCAATATTTTTGCGAATGTGCTGATTTTAATGAGAATGTTCCTAACAACTTTGCATATGATTATAAGTGAGAAGAATTTTATCTTTATTATCATTGGTTTTTTTTTAGTTTTCTTTTGAAGCACCATCAAAATTAATTTGATAAACACAATTGCTAGATATTTTAATTTTACCATACATCGAAGCAAATCCTTTGTTATAATACCATTGTCACAAATGACTCTTCCATTTATATTTTCAAATCCTGTAACCAATTTTTTACATCTTTTTCCACACTTGATACTTCCTATGATGAGCACCATATATGTAAGCATTCTACAAGAAGCAATAATATATGTTTTTTCTTGAGGAAAAGAGGTTGTACTCAGGTACCCCATCCTTGACAAATCACAACTCTATCCTTTATAACTTGAAATTTTACAAACAAATTCAATTCTCATCTCAATTGAGTTTCTATAGCTATATACCTACATCTTTTTTCATAAAAAGTCTAAATTTTTTATTATCATTTTTTGGATCTTCTTCAATTATCTTTGTAAATACAAATATTCTAGAGTTTAACATCCTTCTTCTTGAAATTTTCTTGTGATAGTCTTCACAATACTAAAACACCACTTCTATTGTCTATATACTACATCTTAGTAGAGTAATATTTCCTTCTTGAAGCATAAGTGCAACCACAAAAATTATAATAAATAGTTTAGCAGTCTCAAAAAGTTGAAAGTTCATGATTAAATATTATCAAGGAATATATACATAATAACTAAACTATGGATCATTATATAATACAAGTGGAATTTATTTTAATCCCAAATAACCAATTAAAAAATATTTTATCATTTTAATAAGTTATGAAATGAATCTCATTCATATTATAATGATATTTTAACAAATCATAATATTATTATTTTAATAAATAGTTTAGCAGTCTCAAAAAGTTGAAAGTTCCAATCCATATTTTGTCTCATAATCCAACCAAAAACTCAAATAATATATTTAGCCATGAATTCCATTTGATATCATCTTCTTTTGCTTTAGCACTCAAAACTTCTACTCGCTTCACAAAATCATAGTCTATTATACCAAATCTAGAATATTCATTTCCTCCATTGAATTGATCTACAATTGGATCCCCTAAAATATTTTATAATTCTATAGAACATTATTTTGAATTTTCTCCTTCCTCTAACCATGGAAAATAGATTTAAACTTTACACTCCTCTATTAAACCCCCTCTATTGGCTAGCCTATTTACACATTTGTTCCCTTCCCTTATCCTATGTATAAACCTAATTTCTTCAAAAATTGTAGCAAGGTCTTGTATTTTTACAATGATTTATCATATGTTCCATGGATCGTTTGCTTTCCTCAAAATTGCATTTATTACTATTAATGAATCACCTTCCATCCATACTCTATTCCATTTCATTTGTTTGTATATTTTTAATCCTTCCAAAGCTACCAAATCTTCAACTTCATTATGTGTCTTAATTCCACTATTGATAGCGTAATATGAAAAAATCTCACCCTTATTATTTTTTAATATTCCTCCTCCTCCTACTGGTTTTGGATTCCTTTAGCAGTTCCATCAAAATTCAATTTTACCAATTCTACTTCTAGTGGTTTCCACTTTATATTTTTTGCCTTCCTTTTTTTCTCCTATACCCATTATCATAATTCCAATTAAATACTTGAATCCATCTATCAAGGCTTTGGTTCAAGATGAGGGATTGGGTGAGTTGATAGGGTTGGTTTAAACTCCTTTATGACTAAACAAATATTCTTTTTCATAACCTCTAAATTGCTTTCCTTTCATTTAAATATTCTTATTTTCCTTTCCATCCATACAATCTAAAGTATTGTATCTTTTTATGTATCCCATATTGTCTGTAATGCCTCACTTTTAAAAGTGCTTTTCCATGGCTAAACCATTCTTCAATTCTACTATTCATCACCATGCATTTACCAAGCATATTAAGAATAGATTGTCGTAGTTCCTAAACTATTGAGTTGTGTCCCAAGAGATGTCCTATACTCTCCTCCCTTTTACATAGACCACATTATGAGGGGCCATGAAAACCCCTTTTCATTATGTTATCATAGGATAAAAATATTTTGTGACCTATTAGCCATACAAACATTTTTACTTTTGAAATGCTCGGGCTATCCTATATATTTCTCCATATTTTGATGGTATTCCTATTTTGTTGGTTCTTTACATTATATTTGCTTCTTGGTATGTATTCTCCTAAGCTATTAAATTCCTAAATCATCTTATCCTTGTCTCCCCTTAGAATAATCATTGTTGTTATCTTTCTACTCAACTACCTCCTAGCAATAATGTACGATATACTTATAAAAAATATGTCTTCCATTTGTATCTTCCTTCTTGATCCTTGTACATAATATTTGAAACCCTATTACCAATATTGTCTTGAATTAATCTCATCCATGGATTCAAAATTGGATCTATATTGAGTGGTATTTTATCACACCAAGATCCATCCAGATAGAAATTTTTCCTATTCCCACCACCCATCTTAGACCTTTAATCACTAGATCAATTATTTTTGTAAATTTTTCCATAGTGCAAAACCATTTGGTGGTGAGAGTGTAGTAAAGATTAAGCTTGGGTCATTGGGCTCAATGTGCTTAGAATAATTATTACCCATTGTCTTTAATTCTCTTTATACAATATCTAAATTACTTTTCCTCTTAGAGCTAATTTTTCATCTATAAGAACTCTTAAATTGAGACCTCATCTAGATATATCATCACATGCCTTGCTCATTTCACCAAAAAAATTTGTATTTTATCATGTAATCCTGACCATAAAAATGATCACATAATATAGATTAAACTTTTTTCTATTGATTTTAGCATAATATACAAGGACATATAATATGTTGGAATGGCTTGTAAGACTAATTTAATTAGTTTCACTCTTCTTGATAATGATAACCATCTACCTTTCCATGTTATTTTATTCTAAAATTTACTTATAACTAGATTCCATAAATTATCTTCATTCTCCCCTCAAATAAGGGCATCACTAGATATGTTGGTAAATTTGCCTCCTCCATTTTAAGTAACCTACATATCCCTAATCTAATACTAGCTAGAGTGTTTATGAAGTAAATTTTGGATTTTTTTCTATGAATATTTTACCCATATACTCTTTCACATTTCTTTAATAAGTTATTCAAAGCGCTAGCCTCATTTTTTCTTACCCTTCCAAAAAGGGCTATATCATCTATAAAATATTGGTGGGTGATGTTGTTGATGTTGTTACTAGCCTTAAGTCTACTTATTATCCCATATTTGTATGGCTTGTTCAAGTTCCTTGTATGCCATAATAATGAATAGATATGGTGACAGAGGATATCCTTTTCTAAGACTCCTCTTGGCTTTAAATGATTATGTTACTAGCCCATTGACTAGCACTAATTATGATACTATAGAGACACAAGTTGTAATTCATCTAACCCATTTCTTCCCAATCAAACCTTTTCTAAAACTGTAAAAAGAAAATACCATTTAACCCCATCATAGATTTTATTCATATCAAGTTTTAAGATCATTGATCTCTCTTTTCTAGAAATGGTTGAATGCATTACTTCATGAGCTACTATGACCTTTTCCATAATCTGGCTCCCTTTCACAAATCCTCCTTTCTCTTCCATAATAATTTTGTCGAATAGTGGTCTTAATTGATTTATCATCACTTTGAAGATTATCTTATATGCCATATTACATAGGCTTATTGACCTGGATGAATTAAACAATATTCATCCTTATTTTTTAAAATTAGGTAAGATGTTGCAATTATATTATAAGGTATGTACTATTTTACACTAGATTATTTCACTACCACCAATAAAAAATTTGTCACTATTTCCTAGTTATTGTGATATTATATTGAAGAGAGTCCATCCAAACCTAGGGATTTATCCTTATCAAAAGAGAAAAGAGTTGAATGAACTTCTTCTAGAGTAATAGGCTCCATCAATTTGTTATTATCTTCATATGTTATAACTAAAGGTACTTCTTGTAGTAGCTTATCATTAAGAACTTTAATCTCCTTCGATCCTATAATATTATGGTAAAAAATCTTTACCTCATTTTTAATTTCACTTTGCTCTTCAATAAAAACCCCTTATATTGATTTAATTCTACTAATTCTAGATGCTAATATTTGTACTATTGATATCCTATGAAAAAATGTGTTTTTATCTTCTTTTAACCAAGTTTGTCTTGATTTTAATCTCCAAAATTTCTCTTACTAAAAATATTATGATATTCACTAAGCAAATCCCTTTCCTTCAAGCTTAGATTATTATGCCCATACTTTTAGAATTTTAAATTTTATCTTTTAGTTATTCTTTCTTCTCAAAAATGTTTCTAAAAGTGTTCTTTTTCTATTCTTTTAATCTATATGTCATTGATTTAATTTGTTTTATAAATGTATACAACCTACTATTTTTTGAAGGATTTTATGTTTGCATTTTCATACCAAAAATTGGGGATGGTCTTCCCACATCTACTCATAGATAAAATATGATATATTTTTAAAATCACTTACCACCATTTTAACTCTTATTGGCCAATTATTAGAACCAATCCTTGTCAAGGTATTGATTTTAGCATAATTCCCTTCATCTAGCCAATAACTTGAGAGTATGCATCTATCCATTTTTTTGCTATTAGGTTATATATACTGTCAGTCCATGTATAATTATCCTCTTAAAACTCAACCTTCCATAGATTATTGTTTTAAATGAAAGATGAGAAATCTCTCATACTTTGGGTTATTTTCCTAATTCCTTCAAATTTTTCCCCAAATTTTTCATCCAACTTGGTTATGGTATTAAATATCCTATGATTATGAATTGGATTTCATGGTCTTTAATTCTCATAAAGGCTTTAGTTCCACTCCATACTTATGATATACCTAACTAATTTGTTGGTCCATAGGCATTGATAAGGATGAATTGAATATCTATAAAGTAGCATGTGACTAATGACGCTATACAATGCTTAGTTTTATGAATGGTTTTATAGGAGGTTTTAATTGGATTTAAACATGTTAGAATTCCTCCTAATACTCATTTTGAATCCATAACATCCCATTTACATATTTTCCATATTGCTTTCATTGTTTTTAAAACTTCTTCCTTTGTCATTTTAGTATCTTGGATACAAAGAATATTACTTATTACTTAAACAAATATCCTTGATACACCTCCACTTTGATGGGGTATTAGCACCCCTTATAATATTCCATGATATGGTAATAATGTCTCATTAGGGGTTACTAGTTCCTTATGTGAATTACCAATATCATTTTTTTATTTGGTAAAGATAAGTTCAACCAACAACCGAGTATCCACCATATTTTGATAAATTTCAAACCAACTCATTCTTTTGTGTAAAAATTTTTTGAAGCTTATCTATGAATTTTTTGAGTTCATCTCCTTCAAACATATTTACTAATAGAAATTCGTGATTTGGATTTGTCTCTCATATTAATATAATTTTTGACCTTTGGATCTTTACAAGCTAGGCATGCCTAAGCCAATGGTTTCCTTTTTAAATAAAAAATAAGAGGATAAGGCTTAAAACAAGTATCAGAACAAAAATTTGTATAATTTTCCTCATTTTATAACCATCATATGAATTTCCATGTTGGTGATCCTTCTAAATCCCCTTCATCATCTGGAAAATATTCACCCATATTTAGAAACTCAGCTCCAATCCTTTACAATTTCAATATGCAATTCTTGGTCGAATGTCCTTCCCTCTTATACTATCTACAAATGGTATTTTACTTCTTTAAATGTATAGTCTAGCCCTTGGGTCCTTGTTTCTTAGCCTCCTTAGTTTTGAATTCCTTTGCATGGGCCTACATTTATGAAGTACCAATATAACTCTCATTGCTACCTAAAAATGAACTAGAAGAAAGAAAAGTTTATCAAGAGTAATTTTTTTTGTGATTACAAGAACATAGGAATCATATGAACCACGATGTTCAACATATAAAAAGGAGAGATATTAAAAAAGAAAATATTCATACGTTTTACATCATATTTATTTTTCCTTCAAAATATGTAGTATTTAATATCAATACCTTAAACCTCACAATATAGTCCTCAACATTATCAAACTCAACCAATTTGAGAAAATAAATCTCTATTTCCAAGGGACTTACTTTAATTATATTTACTTTCCCAAATAGTTCATAAAAATTTGACCATATATTCATAGGTCACATTATTCTTTGATATGGAAAAGAAATTTTAGTTCAACCAATAACGAGAATAGGCCAAGAACTTCTTCCTCCTTATGTTGATGAGTTTTTTCATCAAGGGTTTTTGCTTTATCTTATTGAAAGATACACCATAGGTTCTTATGACTTAATAGGACAATCATTTGTGTTGACCAAATACTATAATTTCAACCATTGAGATGAATAACTAAGGATTAATAATCCATCTTACATAATTTGACCCTTAACATTATAATAGGTCCTTAAGTTGATACTATCAATGCATACAACTTGAAAAATCACATGATTTGAATATAAATATGATCAAAATTACTTTTGTATGACAAATATATAGCCTCCAAAATATTTTCTCCTCCCTTCTACTTTCTAATACCCTATTTACCATTATGTTCACACTTTTGTTTGGTGACTTAAACATTCTGAAACATATTTTAAACTAGATTTTCCCTTGAGAGGGGTAAAAAATTCATCTCATGGGGATTTGAACCTCTAACTCACCAAAGCCCTTATGATCTTTCACATAACCAATATGCTACTTATCGAATGTTTTTGATAACAATAGTGTCTACCTTGAAGAACAAATATCCAACATCAATTAGAAAAAGGAGAGTCAATTATGAAGCATGTAAATTTGTGAGTGCATGCAATTAATGAAGGGTGACAGACTAATTCAAATTTAAATTTAAAGTGGTTCCTTCCTATTCCCTCCATTATTTTGTAGCCTTAAGAGTGAGAAATATTATGAACAAGTAGAATCAATTCTGAACCTTTAAACAAAGAGTCAAAATAGCTTCAATAGCAACAAAGTAGGAAGAAATTTTGATAAAGTAATTTTTTATTTTTTTAAAATATAGATATATGGAAGATATCATATTGAATTCTAATGCGAACAATACTTATGATTATTTGAGGAGTAATTCCTCCTAGAATTCAAAGGAAGGATTGGAGGCTCCAAAAGGACTTTTTGTATGATCAAGCAATGTTGCTTCATATCTAATTTATATTTAATTTTTTAATATTTCCTAGAAATGGACAAAAGCAGTCCATCCACTCAAATATTATACAAAAAGCATAAAAGAAGAAAAGAATAAAAAGAGGCACATAAATTTTTATGCGCCCAAAGGCATCATAAATAATCATTGTATTATTCATGGATAAGAATCACAACACTTTGATGCAATGGATGGAGTGGATGGAGGTGTTTATACTAATACCTAATCCTCAAATTACATAAATGAGTTTAAACTATCTACATAATAAGAGATATTTAAGGTTAATTACGAGTTATAATATGGGTTTAACCATAACAAGGTTAACCGTAACCCATAGGGTATTACTATAAATTAAATATATTTAATAATGATTTCCCTTAGGCCTATACAAGATTACATCATTCAATGTTGGCCTTTGCATTAAGTCATTACATTTTCAACATTGTTGAACCCATTATCTTGATTTAAATTTAATCATGATGGATTTTGACAAAGGTTTTAAAATATGGAAATAAATATTTGCATGTACAAGATTATATTTTGCTACATGGAAGTTAGTGCAACCTAGATGAAATCCCCTCCCTTAAGATACTACCTATATTTTTTAAAATCACTTTATTGATATTTTGATATGGAAGTCTAAAAAACCTAACCCCATACTAAATTTTTTCAATATTTTTTATCTTTATAGAGAAAAACCTCAATGGTCTTAAATACAAGCTAATCCTCTCCACAAAACAAGGGCTACTACCCATCATTATTTCTAAATTTTTAATTGAAAAATGACAAAAAAATATGCATGTAAGGAAAATAATTGATTAATAGAAATTTGGTCTCTATTTTCTTTTGACCCACTTTTGAATCTTCAATAAACCTCAACAGTGTTTATTAAATTTATATATTAATCCTCTAACCTTAAGAACTATTATGTTATGTTTGATCATATCATTTTTTATAATTGCTTCAATTGAATAATTCCTTTCCTTGGTAGGGATTACCATATATTTGTTATTTTCTTTATGATTGATTAATATAAAATTACTTACTTCCTACCAAGGTTTTCTTAGATGGTATTTTTTAATTGTCCTTCATTCATTTAATTAACAAAAGATCTAGTGTAATAACTCTAAAGGTAAGTCTTTCTCCTTGCTCTCACTAACACTTACTCTAATGTGTATTCCTTGCTCACATGACACTTCTTCCTACTCATAGAATTAATTTATATTTTTCATTACTATAATATTTAGTCAAAGGTTAAAATATTATCTTTTTAATTGGTTATATAATATTGAAACAAGCCCCATCTGTATTACATCATGACCACGTAGTGGTATTATAATGACTTGGCTATTATGTATTTTTTTTGGCAAGATTCGAACATGTGTCTCCTCTTTAAGGGTTACTCCCATTAAAATTTTAAAATATTAGGTTGCTCTCATTACATTATTATCAAGTTAATTAAACCATATCCAACTTAACTTTTTATCAAAGATATACTTCATTTGTCTTTCTAACAACAATAATCATCTTCCTCAAACTACTATGTTTTTACAATCAACTTCTCGATATCATTTTATTAACAAATAAAATCTCACTCGTTTGTTTTCCTTTTAAAATTTGAATTTTTCCAAGATAAAAATTAACACCATGAATGGCTAAAATATTTGCTACATGGTTTTCATATCTATAAATATGCTAATTATAACAAAACTGAGAATTTTATAATACCTCTTTTTGGGGGATCTTATTCATGAATCATGCCCCTAATATTCCAAGATATCGATTTCATAATCATTTTTTGTTTTTATTTGTGGGTTTAGCCCCACTTTTTGTTAACATTTATGATATTTGATTTTGTTTCCATATATCAATATATGTTTAACTTTCCTTTTCTTTTATCTTTACTTCTTGGTTCTTCCTCTCTTTTTTTAATTCCTACCAACAATTTCATCTTCATCAATCTCTTCAATTTTTTCATATTGCTCATAGTGACACGTATCATCTATAGGTTTATCTTGCTCTAAATGACCATAAGTGTAAATCATAACCTAAAACCAATTTCTTCCTTATATTTCATAGAAACCCTTAATTGCAAGGATACTTCTCCATAGAAATTACCTTCTTACATTATCCTAAAAACCCTAAATTTTAATGGATTTCCTCCATCATCATTTCTTCAATATGTTGCTCTTGAAACCCTAAAGTGTGAGGGATAACCTCTACACTATTTTTATTTCTAATTTCATAAGAGGAATTTATTCTAAAGAAAAATAAATACGATTTACCTATGATAAATTTGACCTCTTCTATCTCCTTTGTTTAAAAAGTTTCTCTATATTTTGCTTTGCACCTTTAATTTGATTTGAATTTGAACTTGCACATTGTACTTTCTCATCCCATATATCCTTCCTTATTTCTTCTAATCATTAATCCAAGCAAAGTATGGTTGCATTTGCCATCTAATTTTGTAAACATACTTTATTTACCTCTTATTTTAAAGTGGAATGTCCTTAATCATAACTAGCTTCTACTCTAGTATAATTTTATCACTTCATCTTGAAGTTTATCTCATGAACAAATCCTTTTGTCTCTTTCTTCACTATTTTAACTTTGTAATCTCTTTCCATGTATATAGTCTCATAATAATTGTGATATCAAAATGTAATATTTTTATAATCTACTTCTTGACCCCATTATTTTTATTTAGATTTTATATTAATTGACTACAACAAAGGTTTTAAAATATCCAAGAAATAAATATCCATGTATATATGGTGTGCTTGTGCTCATTAGAAGTTGATCCTTCCCAGATGAGCTCCCCTAGGATATTTTCAATATTCTTCAAAATATCCTTATTAATAGGATGACATGCAAGTCCAAACAACCTAACCCACACAAAAAAAAATTTAATAGTTTTTTTCTCAAAAGAAAAATTATCACTTCATGGTCTTAAATAAAGGGAATATCTTCCCCTAAACCATGGGCCCCCACCCATTATTTTATTCCTAATTTTGAAACTATAAAAATGATGAAGAAAAAGCCTTTAGGAAGAAAACTCATTGAGTAATCTAAATTCAATCTCTACTTCCACTTGATCCATTTTTGAGTCTGTAGAAATCCTAGCTAATATCCATGGAACATACATTTTAACCCTCTACTTTTAAGAACTATATATCATGATTTATCCTCTCATCCTTGATAATCACTTTTGGTGTAACATTTGCTTCTTGGATCAAACATGTCGTATAGTTGCTCTTCTTCTTATCTCCAACTTGAGCATTTAATTTCTAGCTAGGGCATCCTAACTTCTAATTAAGGCTTTCTTCCATGATACCTAGTGAGGTTGGTTCTTAAGTGAGTATCAACTCACACTTTCTCCCTTGGGTGTCATATTGATTTAAAATACTATTTAATATAACATAAAATGTTGACTATTTAACTAATTTTATTTAAACTCGTGATCTCTAGTAGTTAACACAGTTTTATATTATTTATCACATGTAAATAATATATTAAAGGAGGTTTCACAATTTTATACTTCAACTTATTCAAAGGTGACGTTTATTAACCAAGAGGAGACCTAGGTGCAAACCTTGGGGGCATGCCCAATCTGGGCAAAGGTAGTAGTCTAACATGATTTCGTTGAGTGTGCACTAGCTTGATGATGACAATAAAAACCCTAAGCCATCAAGGGTCTCCCTCACTTCAGGTCATGTTTACCGAGGCAAGATAGGGATTATAGTGGTAGCACCATGATTTGATGTTATGATTGGAGGCAATGTGACTTGACCTTGTGACCAATTTTTAAAAAGTAAAGGTAGTTACTGATTCCTCTATGTATCAAAAAAATACTTAAAATAATATGAGAAAATAATTGTATAAATTAACTAATATAAAAATAAGAATCATGAAAAAATGTAATGAATCTTGGTATACAAATGGAATATACTAGATAAAAATAAAATATTGTTTTTATTTTTTTAATTATAATTACATGTCATCTATGTTTTTAAGTAAAAAGTTCATATTTCATATATTTTATTTTTGAAAGAAGGGATTTTATCATGTAAAATGTTAATTGTAAGAAAGCCCTTTTATATTTTGAAAGATGAAGACTTTTGTATGTAAGAATCTTGATTATAAGAAAAAACTTCTATGTGATTTTTGTTACACTAATATTAATTACCTTAAACAATGTTAATATGAGAAAGAAGATCCTAACATGTTAATATAAGGATTTTTATCCAAATACATATTTTTGGAACAACCAATTAATTATTTATAATTCAACCATATCTTACAATCATTACCAGTGTTGTTAGATATGCATAATAGATTTGAATACTACAATCCACCTTTGCTTTGATGTGATAGAAGTATATATGTGTAATCAATAAGGCATGAGGTTAGGAGTTACAAATGCTTTTCAAATTTCCATAATCTTTTTAACCATAAGGTGAATACGTCAACATGATGTAATATTCAAAACATTCCCCCCTTACAAGGAATGTAAGAGAATTCTCGCTCTACATGGGATGTCTCATTCTGCTTTCTTGCTTCCTCTTCCCCTGGACTTGCCCCAATTTTATAGCACTTACCATACCCTTATCTCTAGGCTTTATATTGATGCAAAATATCTCCTTGGAGTGGGAGATCTCTGATCCACTTGTCTATTCCTGTCTCTGCCTATTTGAGGGTTTCCTACCCGTGCCTATGATCTGGTGTATCCCTAGGTTTTTACTTGGGTTTCCTATTATGCTTCTAGGATCATTTTCCTTGGTTGCCCTTAGTTCCTTCTCATGTTCTCTGCAAGTTATCTACTTGGTATCGAACTCCAACTATTCCTCATTTGCAGAGTGTTGTGGCTTTGATATGGGGGTTTGACTTCATCCTTGAACTTCTCAAGAGGATTTCACTACATCCTTCTGGTTTGGGGGGATCACGTGCTTCATCCTCAGTGAATCTTCATCCTGGGTTTTCTATATCTATTCTACATGGTGGACTCTCAGTGTTTATTTCACGATCTTGGTGGGGGCTTTATGCTTTCTTACTACTGAGATGTTCCTATTGGGTTTCCATATCTGGTTCCCTGAAGTTGCTCACATGTGGATTTGAAGATCCTCATGCTCATTTTTTATTTGGTTGCTTGGATTTTTCTACTACATATTTCAATCTTGGTGGGCACCTATGCTTATTACCTATATCTTGATTACCTTGTGGCTCCTTCAGATCGGGTTCCTGGCGATTATTTTTCCATTGCTTCCACTATTTTCTTTTGGCATTTTTGTAGCTCAACCTTGCATGCAACGGGATCTCATGGCATGTGGAGATCCTCAAAATTTTTGATCCATTTTCTAGGCTCTATGCGAGATACTACTTCCTAGACTGCCTTCCCAAGTTATCCCTAGGTGGGATTCTTATTTCATTTTTTTAAGTTTTAGTTGTTCCCGCTTTCTTATAGCATTTTTTGGCAAACCTAGGTGGATTACTAGGTTTTTTTAATTTCTCATGTTTGTTCCAGCCCTACTTGGGTGGTATGGCCCATCCTTGCTTGAATGGTGGTTTTCTCTAGTCCATCTACCTTCCTGAGGTGGATTTTCATTCCAGGTGGCTTTGACTTTTGGTTTCCTATTGGCAGGATTCTAGTTTTTGATTTTCCCCTTGGATGGGATTTTTAACTCGGTATTTTCCTGTGTGGGTGTGATTTTTCAAATTTCCTACTTTGGGCAGGATTTTTAACTTGGTTTTTTCTTGCGTGGGTGAGATTTTTCAAACTTCCTACTTTGGGAGGGATTTTTATTGTTTTTTTCAATTGACCTACACTTTGGCCTCTTTTTTGGTATGCTAACCTTGTGTAAAAATATTTTGGGGTCCCTTTCAAAACCCACTTTTAATGAATTTTTTTACCAATAAAAAAATAGCATTCCCCTCTAATTACATCAATGCTCTATTAAAGTACATACAAGACAAATTCTAAAATTTTCAAACTTTACATATGGAAGAGACTTTGTCAAAATATTTGCATGTTGCTCCTCTATGGGATAAAAAAAAGTTGTATGTTATGTTCTTGAACATGTTCATATATAAAATATCACTAAATATCAATGTGCTTTGTGCAGTCATAAAAAATGGGATTATGAACAAGATTTAGAACCCCTTAATTGTCATAACTCAATATCATCGATGTCTTTTATAGGATGCTCATCCTTGAGAAGATGTGACATAACCATATTGTCTCATAAATATCTCTTCCTTCAATATGATATTCAAACCTTAGTGGGAGAATGAACAACATGTTGCTTCTTACTTTCCCAAAAAATTGGATTGATTCCTAGAAAGAATACATATTCAAAAGAGGATCTCCCATCATTAATGGATTTGCATAGTCTACATTTATGAAACATGTCAAGACGAATCAATCATTCTTCTTATACTCTAGACCATACCCATTTGTACGATGGATATACTTGAGTACCTACTTTGTTACTTTCCAATGACACCTTTGGTTCTTGCATGAACCATGAAAGATAGATCATAGTGTAGTTGACGTCAGGTTTGGTGTATGTCCAACAAATAAGACTCCCAATCATTTGGTAATAGAGAGTTCCATTTACCTATGGATATGGATCATAGTGTGACAATTGTAACCCTAATTCCATTGGAGTGTCCATGTGATTGCAAACTATCATCCAAAACTTCTCCAAAAATATCCTAGTATACTTCATTTATGACATGAACACATGGTTCTTAGTTTGACATACCTCCAAGCCAAGATAATAGTGCATTAGCCCAAGATTAATCATGTCAAATAATTTCCTCAATATTTTCTTGGTCTTTATAATCAGCTTCACTAAACTTCCAATGATGACCAAATTTTCAACATACATAATGATGATCATGACCTCTTTTCCTTGTATCTTGAAGTATAGATTCAGATCATATGGACTACAATAGAATCCATGTCATAAAATATGCTCATCAATATTCATGTACCAAGCTCTAGGTATCTACTTTGGACCATAGACATATTTGATGAGCTCGTATACCTTATTTTTGTGACTAGGTATGATTAATCCCTTTGGCTATGTCATGTAGACATATTTAATAAGGTCACCATTGAGAAATACATTTTTACGTCCATGTGTTACAAATTCCATCTAAACTACACATCCATTGTGAAAACCATCTAAATGGTCTTGATATTTGTTGTGGGTGTTACTCAACATTCATGACATCCTTCCACTCCTTTTGACACGAGCTTTGTGAACCATTAAATTTTTATATGTTTGCACCATAATTCTCATCAAAGCTAGGTTGACCACATTTTAAACTCTTTCTTAAGTTCCTGATCTACAACTAGATGTGTCTATAACATAATCTAAGTTTACATCATGAACTATATCAAGATATCACTTGGATATCTGATTTATAATCAATGTGGTTGGCCTTGGGTCATTAGCTCCATTATATCCATTAGGAATATCTCCTTCCTCATCATAAAAATTGATATATTCTCTCTCATAGGTTTCATTATGATCATTAGATAGTAAAATAATAGGTTCTTTATCAATAGCATGTGGCTCAGAAGAAGGGATACATTCATTCTACTCATAAAATATATTTATGCTAATATACTTCTTAGTGTTAGGATCTATGAGATGATATCCCTTTGACTCACTACTATATCTAATGGAGGTATATCATTTGGATTTATCCTCCAATTTAATCTCCTAATTAATAATGTGCATAAATGTAGTTCATTCAAACATACAAATATGTGATATGAAAGCTTTATTTCCCATCCATGCCTCTTTAGGTATGACACAATTCAATGGGAATTTGGGTACTCAATTCAACAAGTAGATCGTAATAATAATATATTTGATCAAAATACTATCTCCAAATTGGCATCACTAAACATGCATCACATCATCTCCTGAATAGTATAATTTTATCTCTCCATAATTTTATTTTTTTGAGGTATGTAGGCATTCATCAATAATCATTTGATGTCATGTTTCTTCATAAAAGTAGAAAGTTGATTATTTATGTACTCCTCCTTGATATGAGTAAAGTATATGAATGGGATGGCTAGAATTTTTCTCCACATAAGCTTTGAACTCTTAGAAATAGAGAAAATATTTATCCTTTATCTTCAATAAATACATCCACATTCATTGTGTATGATCATCAACAAATAGTTGAAAATATCTATAACAACTAAAACTCATATCCATAGATCTACATGGATCGATATGCACCAAGTCGAGTGGACCAATTGCTCTATAATTTCTTGATAAAAATGGAGCTTGATGTTTATTTTTTACTAAGAAACTCATACAAAGGTCACAATGCTTCGTCAAAGCTAGAATTCCACGTACCATGTCATGATGTAGGAGTGACTTCAAATGGCCAAAGCTTAGTTGTATAAATTATTTGTGCCTTAGTGATGCAACTTCATCTACCTTGGTAGCCAATGCTTAGTTGTCTTGCATTACATCTACAAGTTGACATATTTCGTATGCCAATAACATGAGAAATCATCATCGAACCTCTAGATTTCTCCCAAATGAGACAAATTTTCTTTACACATATTTCAAAAATTTCAACATGTAAATTATGATCAAGTGATTGATTCATATAAATCAAGTTCATTAGGCTAAGCATATAAAGAACTTAAATTAGGAAATAGGTACACTCTTCAAGATGAAATTTAACATCACCAATTCTAGCAATGGTGTATGTTGAATAATAACCAAGTGTTACTTGCCTATGGTAATATGAAGGGTCAAGGCTCACAAACTATTCCTTTTGTCTTGGTATGTGTCTAGTAGCTCCAAAATAAATGTACCAAACTAGGCTTGATTTGAAACAACATCAAGAGATTGAACTAAATAGATATAGTATTGTCCTACATCAGAATTTATATCCTTAGCTACATCACTATGTTGCTATTGAGGTGCATTCCTTCTTTACCAATGTGAATGTTTTTTCTAACCTCCTATTAAATTATTTGATTGATTCTTGAATGATAATTATGTGAATGTGTTGTACCAACACTCCTCAAGGATGTGTCCTAGTTTCCCATAGGTCAAACATGTGATATTTCTTTATTCTTGATGTCATTTTTTTCCTTTATCCTTTTTCTAGTTCTAGTGCTTTTTGGGGGTTTTCCACATTTCTTTGACTACATCAACTTCTTACCTTTTTTATGTGTGAGAAAAGCATGTTCATCTTTAGTCTTCATATTTCAAATTGTTTCCTTGTGTTGAAGCAAATTCACAAGAGTCTTAAAAGTAGGATTTTAATTTGTCATATTTAGAATTATTACCAAAATATTGGATGATGGTGGCAGTGCATGTAGCACTAGTGAAAAAAGCATATCATCACTGGTAATTTTACTTAATGCTTGTAGTGATGCTTACAACTCAATAATAAATCATAGAAATCTTTCCAAATTCTTATCAATCTTCATATTTAAGGAATACAATTGGCTTTATAGTTGTATAAATTTATTTTAGTTGTTAGACTTGAACACCATACTGAGCTTATCCTATACATCCTTTGTGGTTACATCACAAATGTACAATTGTATCTCATTAGACATGTCAAACATTATGATCAATATAGACTTCTAATGTGCTTTGTCAAACTTTCTTTTTTGTCTAGATCAGTAGCATGTCTTTACATAGTTCTAGACACCACTCTCTATAAGTCTTCAAACTCCAAGTTAATCTTCAACTTCATATTCCACATAGAATAGTTGTCACCTTTTGGAAATTGTGAATCAATAAAATACCATTTTTAGAGATTTAACATCCATATCAAGTCTTCACAAACCTATAAATAAAATACATCCATTAGAACGAGCTTGAAAATTTATTTTTAACAAGTATATATAAGCATATACTTGGACACCAATGAATGCCTTGAACTATGAGAAAATAGCAAGATCTCATTGGCAAAAAATTCAAGTGCAAGAGTTTGAGTTATTTTCCTTCCAACTTGAATCTTTAAATAATATTCTTGAAATATTCCATCAACATTATAAGGTAATATAAAAAATTTCAAATCACCATCTTGTCATTTATATTTAATAACAATAAAAATAAAATTATTTTTTAGATGATTCAAAAGCCTTCCTACGAACCATGTGGGATTTAATTTTTTCTTTTTTATTTTTTCTTTATTTAAATAGATTGGTACATCATTTCCATTTTTAGACTTCCTATTCTTTGCATGCAATAAATAAACACTTTCCTCCCTATAAATTGTAGGTAACAGGTGCTTTTTAAAATAATGGCACAAGTCATTATCCAACAACACTTCATTTAAATTTAACTTTCAAATGGCCAATGCATTGATCATATGATAACTTCACAATAGATAGCCCTTGTGCATCTTGAGATAAACTTCTTGTTAGATGGCCTGATCAAATATGGGAGGGTTAAAATTCACTCCAAAAAACCCTTTTTTTAGATGGTAACTCCTAATGACTCTTCTATATGGCAAGTAATGTGAAAACACCAATGTATTTAGATAACCCATATCTTTAGATGGCAACTATTCTCCAAACAACTATTCTCAAGATGGTAACTCCAAATGATAGCTTCAAAAAGTAGCTCTAGACAACAACTCTGGATGATAGCTCCAAATGAAATCTTTATATGGAAGCTCCTAATGAAAATATCTAGACGATATATCCAAATGATAGATCTACATAACAACTACAAATGATAGCTCTAGATGGTAGCTCTAGATGTCAAATCTAGATGGTAGCTATTTTAGACAATAGCTCTAGATTGTAGCTTTAAATGGCTCTTCTAGATGGAAACTTTAGACAATAATATTTTTGAGTTGGCACAATTAGATAACTCATTCACATGGTTTTATCTTGTTCTAATCTATGCATATTTAACACAAACTAGGATAACAAGATACAAAGAGGATGATTGCCAATTTTTTTAAGACAACATATTTCTTGCACCAAATTGCAACAATCAATTTCATGATGGCAAATCTTTCATCACAAACTAAATACTTCTCAAATGGCTCTACAACTACTTTGAGATTCCATGAACTTTGAGAGGTGTCTACTACTCCTCGACAACTAGATCACCTTGGCAAGTTGAAGCTTCATTCTAGTATCAGCCTAATATAATATCAAATGTTAGAAATATAGAATAGATTTAAACACTATGATCCACCTTTACATTGATGTGACAAAAGTATATATATGTGTGTAATCAATAAGGTATGAGGTGGGGAGTTATAGCTACTTCCCATAACCTTCATAACCATAAGGTGAATACGTCAACATGATGTAATATTCACAAAAAATGTGAGACAATTCATTATTGAATATTTGTTGATAGATATAATTTTTTTACATAAGAGTATTGATTGTATAAAAGGGATTTTATGGGATTTTTATTAAGTTAATATTAATCACTTATTTAACCTTTTTAACTAATAATATTAATTAGATCATTAACTCAATAAAATATTTTTAATAAGTTATACGTAGCTTGCATGAGACACTCCCACTAATATATCAAAACCTAATGTTTACTATTAGATCAAATAGATAACATTTAGCTTGTATTACTATCAAATATATTTTTCATCTTCTTCACACCACTACTTTTATTTTATCAAATAATTAAATACTATTTTCATTAAAATATAGGATTTCTTTCAACCAGATACTTTCTAAAATTTGAATTTTGTCAAGATGGAGATCAACACCATGATAGATTAAATTATTTACCACTATGTTTCTTTCTCTATAGATATGATAGCATTTCCATGATATTGCCCCCATTAACAATTAATAGGTATTAAAAACTAATGTTATTATTGATCCAATTTACACATTTGTTTTTTGCTAACTTTAACAATAATTTATGTATTTGGACCCTCAATTAAAATATATCTCCATTTTTTTAGTGCAATATTAATTCCTATAATAACTTCCCTAGCCCTTGCATAGTTGTTTGTTGAATTTTTATATAATTTTGAGTAGGTAAAGAGAATGTTACTTCCATTACTCCAAAAATACCATCTCAACTAGCTTTGTTAAGGTTGCCTTTAGGAGCATCGTTAAATTAAGTTTGATGGGCACAATTTTTGGATATTTTTATTTATCATAGATTAATACACATACGTTGAGTTAATTGCATGTTCATAAATCAACCCTATATGTATACTCAAATTATATAACCAAGATGCTATCATATATCTTTCCACACTCAATATTTCCCATGATGAGTACTATACCTATAAACATTATGTGATACAATCAATAATACAATCCAAACTTTAATATGATTCTGAATATTAATTTTAAAAAATATTTTATTCCATTCAAGCTATAGATTCCAATAAATAATGGTAGGGCTAGTCCTCCACAAAATGGTATATTTTAATATTTTAAACTATTAACCCAATATTTCATCAGCTCTTCCTATGTTGATGGAGAAACCTAATAAGTCTCAATTCTTTGAGAAAGGAGTACAAAATGATGGAAGCAAAAAACAATAAATAAGTTGATGATCTAATATTTATAGCATATCCTTATACAAAGCACACCTAAAAGGTGCATGATATCTTCTTATTTACAAACCATCACTTGTAAAAAATTTGCTTTAGAATACTAACTAAAGGAATGTTGATGCCTTAATGATGATTTCAAGTGACCACCCATTCTTCTAAGAAAAATCCTTGGAAGAAAAGAATTTTAATTACTCCAAATCCTTATATCTTATATTAAGAGTATCCACTATATTTTTATAGATCCCAAATTTACTCCTCATAAAAAAAACAAATAGAAATATTGAAACATATTTTAAAGATTATCCACTATTTATTTGAGGTCTTTCTCTTTTACCATACTACTGTTAAAAATACATGATGGAGATTTATTGCTCAAAATAATATAATTGTTGCTATTTTAAGGCTTATGTTCTTGAACATGTTCATGAATGAAATGGCACTGAAATTTAATGTGTCTTGTGTGCTCATGAAAAACTAGACTACGAGCAAGTTTTAGAAATCCTAGTTTTCATAGCTTAGGATCATCAATTACTTTTTTGGAATACCCATTTCTAACAATATGCAATGTAACAATATCACCTTGTAGATACCTTCCCTTGCAATGTGATATTTAGACTTGGTGGAAGATCGAGCAACATGTTGCTTCTTATTTTTTCAAGATATCAAATCAAATTCCAAAATAATATATATAGATGTGGATCTCTTATCATCCTATATAGTCTACATATGTGAAATCTATCAAGAAGAATTGATCATTCTTCTTGTACTCAAGACCATATTTAGTCATATCATGTATATACTTGAGTACTCCCTTTTTTTATTTCCAATGACATCCCATTAGTTCTTGCATGAACTTTGGAATATAGTTGACAACATACTTGATATTTGGTCTAGTGTAGGTTAAATAAATGATAATTCCAATCAACTAGTTTTAGAGAGCTACATTTAACTATGGGGGTGGATAGGTTTTAGATAGTTGCAACCCTATATCCATAGGATTAGTCATGAACTTGCAATATATCATCTAAAAATTAGTAATCAATGTTTTGGAATATTTTATCTATGATATGAACATATGGCTCTTAGCTTTCCACACCTCCAATCCAAGATAATAATGCATAAGACTGAGATTATTCATGTTGAATGATCACTTCAATGCTCTCTTAGTCTTCCTTGCATTTGGAGTAAAGCTTTAGATCGTAAATACTACAATAAAATCCTTGTCACAAAATATGATCATTAATCTTCACATATTAGATTTTATTACATTATTGGATACATGATAATGTACCACATTGGGTACATTACTAGAGTAGGAGTTTACTTTAGAGTAATTTTTTGTAGTTACTTCAACATGTAATTTACTCAAAAAAAATGTAATAAATGCACATGTGTTAGAATGTGCAATGATATAAATATGCATGTAGCCCACATGTACATGAGTCATAGAATAGATTCAAAGGTAGAGTGAGGTCCAAGGAACTTATATTCCTATATATAGGTCTTTCTAGTGAGTGAAAATGAGATAATATAGAGAGTGCATAGTATAGATTGGTAGAGGAGTACAATGTAGTTCCTTTAAAAACAGTTTTTGGAGTGTTCATGTCCTCCATTATACTACATTTTTGCTATTTTGTAAGATTTTATTAATGGTATATTTCTGAATTATTGTAGAAGTTTATCTCTTTATTTTCCTACATATTATAGTACCATTATCATATAGATATCTTATATTGCTTATCTTACATCTTGTGGTTATATTTTTTATATCATAAACTCATGCTAACAATGGTATCAGAGCACACGGTAGATCGATAGGAAATAGGAAGAGCCACAAGTGAGATTTAGACGAATCTAGAAATATAATTTTTATAATTTTTGAAATTGCATTTGGCTAGAGTCTTTACATAGGATTGCAAAAAAACTCGTGAAGACTAGGACTTAGCATTAATTCCACTAGATTGACAAATCAACTAGTGAAGATTGATTATCTCTAGATTTAAAATTTCTTCCATTATAGTCCTAATACTTTATTGAAGGAAAAAGGAGATTCAAAGAAAGTTGGAAAGCTTCCTACAAAATAGCTAGGAAGAATATCTTCTTTAGAATCAATTCAGCACTAGAAGCAACAAATGGAAGAACAAATATTTGGAGGCCTAAAGAAAAGATCCCCTTACTAGATATTGCAGACCTGTAGAGTGTAGAAGAAGAAAATGCCATGGGAGCCTTGTTGCATGTTCAAGGAAGAGACTCCAAAAAAGAGTCTAGAATAATATTGGAGGTTGGTGATCTCCATTGAAGACTGCAAGTAGCAAAGACTCCAAAGAAGAGTCCTAGTGAAGATAGGAGATTGATGATATCCATTGAATATTGAAGACTTCACCTTGAAGGAGTAGAATAAATCAGCGTGAGAAGTTGAAGAGACCTACAAGAGGTCCCATTGAAGAAATTCCAATTTTTGAAGAGATAGAGAAGGACTAGTAAAATTCTTATTCCTAAAGCAATAGATTTTAGAGATACGAGAGGGAGATCTCATTACAAAACTTCCATAGTAGAAGGTTGAAGAAAAAGGTCTCATTGAGAAGACCAGAGAAGCTATGAGAGTGAAGACCCTAGAGAAGAGGTCTCAAGAAGATTAAGGCCATTAAAGGAGTTCCTAGGAGAATTCATTATAAATTTACCACCAAGGAGAAGTTCTTCATAAAGGAAGAATTTGGGATAATTGTCATCATTCGACAACAAGCCCAAAGGAGAAGGATTTGGCAAGAACCTTGTCAAATTTTAGAAGAGATTGGTGAAGACCTCAAGACATTTATATTATTGAAAAGAAGGCCTAGATTGAAGTTAGAATTTGACAAGGAGGTTGAAGGAGAAATGAGCTAGACATTACTACCAAACCTAAGAGGTTTGAAGATTGTCTTTGAAGGCTAGAAGGCTCATTTAGAGAAAGGAGATATGTTGGTTTCTACAGCAAAAAACTGAAGAGTTCTTGAAGGAAAATCTTAGTGTGATTTGGAGGATTTCCCTACAAAATTTTTGATATTCAAGGATAGCATTTTAGTAGAGAGATTGACTACTTTGCAATTTAAGAAATTTAGATTTGAGGATAGCAAGAAAGCAGTAATTTGGGCAACATCAATAGATACTAAGTTTCAGATTTCCAAGATACATCCTAAAGGAGAGTTGAAGCCACCAAACTACATATTCAAGCATCAAGTTATAGGAGGTACAAAGCTACAAATTGGTGTGTTGAGAAGTTTTTTTGGAGAGTAAAGAAGAGTTACAAGTTCATCTAGTAAAATACATCAATAAGATGAATCTAATTCACCTTGCAATCCTTCAACTATAGATATCATTAAGGTAAGCAACTTGGGTGCATGAAGGTTCATTAGTTGAACTTTAGATTTTTGGTTCATTATTAAGATTTGTTAAGCACCATATTAGAGTTAAAAGTTTCAAGGAGAAGGTTGCATATTAGAATCTTCAAAGGAGTACAAAATATAATTTCATTTAAGGTTAATACCTGCACATTAAAATAAGAGTTAGATATATTTCAAAAGAAATAAAAATATCATCTTCCTATTGTCTAAGTTGAAGTAAAGAAGACTACATTCTAAAGCATAGATTATAGTGCATTAAGAGTTCATTTACAGGAGTAATAAGGAGATATTGCTATTGCACTATATTGGTATTTCTTAAAGATTATTAAAGGTGCACTAAGTATTTCAGTTGAAGTGAAAATTAGTGCAAAGTTAAGTTGCATGATTAAGAGCTTGGATTCATTGTTGCTAAGTTATCCAAGTAAAGGAGTTAGAGGTTAGTGTTGTCTAGTAAGGTAACAATACATTATTATTTTCTCTCAAGCATTAGATCAAGAAGCCATTATATCTAATAAGCAAGGAAAATATTCCACAAAAATACTTAAGAAGATCGAATAAAATTAAAGGACTTAATCCTATCTATTGCAAAAGTATTTGCATTACATTGGCACCATTCTTGTCCTTTCAAATATAGTAAATAGGGACAAAAATAATAATTTCTTAAAGAAACTATAATAGGCATCAAAGGTATGGTATTTGAGTGGCCCATTATCAAATTTTTAGGAGCAAAATTCAAGCAAGGGAGAGAACCAACAAAGGGCTCACAAAGCTGGGTTTTAGGGTGTCTACAGACACCATATCTATCATTATATCCAACACCTATATAAATTTTAACCTACAGTATAAAATGGTCTGTGTAAGGAGGAAATTATCTACTGGTTATCTACACAAAGAGATAGCAAAATCATCTACCTAATAAGGTTATCTATCAATGCATATCAATGTAAAATATAGTGAAAGGACATCACATTATAAGTTCAAAGAAACAAGTTGCAATATGAGGTCAAATGTGCTATACCCAAGCCTTGTCTTGGATGAATTACCAGTTGAATGTAGAGATATTTGAAGCATTGAATCCACCATTGAAGTGCCATAGAACCTCCATTGCAATACCCTAAATTTTACATAGCTAGATCCAACCTCATAGCATCATTATTCTCTTGGAAAGAAAGTGTTAAAGAACAAGAACACAATGGGCATCCGCTGGCAAGAGATATACAAGGAATAAAATGCGCTAAGGAAGGCTTTACATGCATAAGTTTGGAGTGCCACTTGCAATTCATATCCAAGGCATCTTGTGCCACTTGGCACATTCAAACTTCGCACCCATACCATGTTTCTAATGCTTACATAGATAAGAGACATTTGAGTTGGAGTAATACTTGTCTTGAAAGTATTGAAGATGTTACAAGGGCATATTAATCATTGAATTCTATTTAAGGAGTACTTGAGCATTGGAGACACCCAACATAACACTCATAACGTATGCACCACTTATCTAAAGCATCAATAAGGGAAAAAATCTAGGAACACACTAAGTAGGGTCATGAAACCATTAATAGTCGAATGAAAGAGGAACTCATAAAAAAAATGAGGTATAAAATACAATGCTATGTAGAAAATCCATGGAACAAGGATTCAAAGCATAGGAATATCATCATAAAGTGCCACCCAACATAGAGCATTGAATGCTCAAATTCCATACGTTGGAATAGAAGAGTGCAACGTAGAAGAATACAGTGTAGAAGAGTGCAACATGGAGTGAAACGAAGATCAAGGTCAAAGGCCATATTAATCAGCTCATCACAACACTCAAAGGTAAATTATAAGGTATATTTACTTTCAATTAATTGGATATATAAGGTGCATACTTCTAAGGTTAAATTATTGTAATCTTAGCAAATAGAAAGCAAATTGAAGATAGAGGAATATATCATTGCATGAGATTCAAACCTTACTATATTTTGCAAATAATTAAGTAGGAGATATAAGGGTTTCTACCTTAGAAAATTAATATTAATTTGCAAAATATTATTTTCTAAAATTCTAAAATTAGGGAGATATAAGGAATACTACATCAAACTTTAACTAATTGGAATTTAGAAAATTGAACTATTGAGAACTAAAGGTTGTAAAGAAGTAAAATTATTGTTTGCTTGAAAGTGTTGGAATTTATTGCTTATACTTGTCTCATAGTCACATTAAAGAGATAAAATAAATCCAACCATATAAAAATCCATCAAATTGATAAGTGCATAGATAAATAGAAGAAATAAGGTGAATAGGAGTTGATTATTATCATTCCCAAAACATTATAAAATCAAATCAAAAGTTAAACTATTACTTGCTAAGCATTTTACCAAGATTAGAGTATATTCTAATCACTAGGGAGACATAAGTATCCTACAAAATCTAAGTGTTAGAATATTTTTATCAAATTAGTTCACATACTCTAAACTAGGGAGTCATAAGGTAGTCTACTACAAAGGATCTATCAAAAGTGTTCTTAAAATACTAAAGAGCTAAAAAAATCCTATCATAGATTCAATGGAAAAAATAACAAGAGGGATATTTCATCATAATGCACACTACAAGAGGACTCAAGATCAAAATCCATCCAATATACCATATTAAAGATGTAAAATCACTTCAAACTCAAACAAATTCATAGGTCAAAATGAAAAGGATATTTGGTATATTGATTCTGGTGTAAGTCATCACATGATAGGAAATATACAATGGTTTGATTGTCTTGAAGTCACTAACAATTACAGGTTGAAAATTGCAGATGGAAAATTCTATCACATACATGGATATGGGTGTGTAACACCTAGTAAACCATTTCCAAATTTTCTACTACATAATGTAATGTATGTTCCTAGATTATCATCTAATCTTATTTCAGTAGCAAATATAGTAGAGATCAAAAGGATAATTGATTTCAAACACATAAATGGAGTTAATATGTATCACATTATAAATAAAAATAAGATTGAAGCTTCTGGATCAATCCATAGAAATATATATGCTCTATATTCTATCAAAACTTCACAAGATATTGTTGTGTTTCAAAACAATACTAATGCATTTTCTAAGGAATATATTGGTGGGAATGAAGAACTTATATATCATAAAAGTAGAAGAAGAAATAGAAGGTTCAAAATTAAAAGAATGAGAGGACAACAAAACTATGCACTACTTGGCCATCTACAAACTAAAGAAGAAGAAGAACTAGAACAATATACTCAACAAGATACAAACAGAGTGTAATGAAGAAATAAAAAAGAATGAATCTAATACTAAAGTTTAAGAAGAAGAAGAAGAACCAGATCAATCAGAAGAACATCTGAATATCGAAGATCCATATTGAAGACTAAAGTCTTCAATACCCAAATAATGTAATACAGGGGGTGTTAGAGTATATTAAATTATTGGGTACATGCTAATGTACCACCTTGGGTACATTACTAGAGTAGGAGTTTACTTTAGAGTAATGTTATGTAGTTACTTAAGCATGTAATAAATGCACAAGTGTTAGAATATGCAATGATGTAAATGTGCATGTAGTCCACATGTACATGAGTCATAGGATAGATTTAAAGGTAGAGTGAGGGCAAAGGAACTTATCTTCCTATATATAGGTCTTTATAGTGAGTGAAAAGGAGGAGATAATATAGGGGGTGCATAGTATAGATTGATAGAGGAGTATAATGTAGTTCCTTTAAAAATACTTTGTGGAGTGTTCATGTCCTCCATTATACTACATTGTACTATATTTGTGAGTTTTCATTAATGGTATGTTTTTGAGTTATTGCAAAATGTTATCTCTTTATTTTCCTACATATTATAGTGTCATTATCACATAGATATCTTATATTTCTTATCTTACATCTTGTGGTTGCATTTTCTATATCATAAACTCATCAAAATCTAACATCAAATACTAGGCTTTAAGATCCTACTTCATAAACCATAGAAATATTTGATAAGCATGCATACCTTCATCTCCTAACTAGGTATAATTAATCCCTCTAGATGCAGCATGTACAGTTAAATTAAGGTAATAATTTAGGAATGTACTTTCTATGTCCATTTGATACAACTTCAAACTAAACTACACTGCTATTATAGAAACTATCTTAATGGTCTTGATATTTGTTTTTTGTGTGAAGGCCTCATCATAATTGATTCCTTAATTTTGTGCATAGCCCTTAGTAACAATACTTACCTTTTATTTTTTGATACTCCCATTAACTTTATATTTTGTCTTGAATACCCACTTAAAATAAATGGATCTATTTTGAAATAGAAGATCAATAAGTTGCCATGTCTTTCTCTTCATCAATGTCAGATATTCAATTGTAGAGGGGGAAAAATATCCTACCGCATATGATTTTTGACTGGATCCATTGGGAGCCAAGGTAAAATATGGGGTTATGTTATAACTCTACACTTAGTTGGAAACCATGGGAAAGGTTCACCAGGAATAGTTTTAGGACTCGCTCCAAGTTTGGGGTGGAATGTATTTGAATGTGTCAATTAAGCATGCACCTATGTTTGGACTTTCTAAAACTACACTATGAAATAAGGAAATAAAAATGAAATAATACAATAACTAACCCTAAAATGATTCTTTTCTTGAATTATCACTAACCCTAGGATTGTAAAATAAAGCCTTTCAACAAGGGTCCAATGAAAATGCACAAACAAAGTTAAAACCCTAAATGCACACTATATGCTTTTATCCTTTCAAATGCCTAAAAATTTGATTAAATGCTTTTATTTACTTATGATCTAGGATTTTGAATTAGAAATAAATATAAATAAAATACCAAATAGCCTAAATATCTATTAGGGTACTTATCTAATTTGGTGGTTGTTCCAAGATTTATCTTGCATCCAGTAATGTCCCACAACTTTTATCCTACAAAATAACTTCACAAAAATCCTTGAAAATTATGATCAGCATTAGAGGACCTACTTAGGCCACTGTATGATTGTACTTGGAGGCATAGCAATCAATTCCCCTTGGTCCTTTTAGATGACCTTTAGAATACAAAAGCAAAACTTGACCTTTTTAGAAGATGAACAAGCAGAATACCATGCAACAAAACAAAATGATAAATAGAATGTAGCTTGCATAATTATGTTTGAAATATAACATGAAATACCAACCTAGGATTTGGGGGTGAACTTCTACCCCCAATATTAGCATAGGTAAAATCATACCTTATACGAGGCAACCATTATTTTACCTCTAATAGTGCCTTGTAATTATGGGGAACAATTTTACAATAGAAGAAAAACACAATAGAACAATGCAAATAGACTAATCACATATGTAAATCTAATAATATGCAAAATAAAAAATGAATGAAAACAACTTGGTGGTAGTGGAAAGCATGCAAAAGAATGAAGACCTCCAAAGTAGTAGACTTCTCCTTAGGGATCCAACACTTATCCACCAAAGGTAACAACACAATCAAATGCAGTAAAAGAGATCTCCACAAAATCCAAAAAAACTTTAATAGATTCTTGTTAGCACTTGTATCAAAAAATTTTAGAAGCTTGTTAGATTGCTTCACTCAAAATTCCTAATTATAAGAGATCTAAGAGTCAAGTGTTAAGAGATCGGATAGAAAAGAAAGCTTCAAACCCTTTATTTATAAGATATTTGAAACAAGAAATGGGTGGTAAAATCAATGAAGAGCCAATGCCAAAGAAGGTTAAGTGAAAGTATAGGGATTTCTAAGAGAAAACCCTAGCTAGGAAAAATCATGCCCCGTAAGGGTTGACCAAAATTTTGTTGAAGCAAGAAAAAAGAGGGAAAATAAGTGGAAGATAGGCCCAAACTTGCTTTGGGAAAGTTAGAGGGTCTCTTTGAGGGACTAGGGAAAATTACTCACTTTCATGTCTACATCAACATCCGTGTAGCTAGCTCTACCTCCAAGGAGCTTGATCACCACTAGCTCCATCTCAAGAGGTCATATAGCTCAACCTCCAAGGATATCAAGCACCACTAACAAGTAGAGAGAGATACCCTAGAGATAGTGGAGCTAGACCACTTGGTAAATATACCTTGGGTAGAGGTGGACAGAGCACTACTAATAGTCCTAGTAGAGAGATGGTACCCTAAATAATCAACCTTTTGGCTACCTACAAGGGTGATGGTAGTCACACTAGAGAATGTGTGGTACATCTTGTGCATCCCCATCAGGGGGAGAGTAGTTTATAAGTTACGATAATAGCATACCATATTGGAGAAATTATCAAGTGGTTGGATCCATCAGGTTTGAGAGAGGATGATCTCAATCGATGATATGATGGGGTGCTATGGGGTTGATTCTCTAATTACCATGCTTTGTAGGGTGGTAGTTGGATTATTTATGTGTCATACCAGTAGTAAATATCTACCATGGATTATGGTGGGTGTAGTGGTAGACATGCAAGACCAATGGATGAGATTTGTATGGGGTCTATATTTGTTGGTTAGTTTGTACAGGACATTATACAATGTCATGTACAAGTGGTATATAGTATTAGTGTGTACAACATTACTTCAGGTGTGGATCTAGGAGCACATAGCAGTATGGATACCATACACACTCCAAATACCATTTTCTAATCCATAATAATCAATAGATGGTCTAGGTCCTTCAAGCAGGTCTAGAGGACATATACCGAGAACCTATCACTAGCAAGGTGGATAATAGATGAGCTACGAAGGTTGAATATCATATGGTGATAATGGCATCTAAACCCTAGATAGGTTGAGGATGTGGAGGAGATATCCAGGGTAAGTAGTATTAGGTGGATCACTACGAAGGGAGAGTTGGAGATCTTTCGATTTGATAGAGTCTAGTGGTAGTTCAAGATCTTCTAGGATATCCCAACCTTGGGTGACTACTGGTATAGGTGGGTGTATCAATATCCATCGAGATTCAAAGGGATCCCTTATATGGATATATGGGAAGAGGAGGACCTAGATGATCCACTCTACATGGATCCAGGGGTGGATGACATCAAGGTGGCCCTCATCTACCGTAGATGGTATAGGGGTGTCATGCCCCTAAGGATCTCCTCACCAATATCGATGTAAAGGTATCAGGTTATGAGCCAGTGTATGCAACTAGTACTAAGAGAGGCCATTCAATGCACTACAAAGTGATAGATGTAGGGCCAAGAGGGCCCAATATAGTGATAGACATGGGTATGGATGGAGCTAGTGGTGGTTACAACCGCTACATCTAGGACTAGGGAGACAATAATGACCAGATTTATCCCCATGATGGTCGAAGCTATACCAAGCAAAGGGATAGGAGAGGCCTCCACATAAGTAGCAATCATACTGAGAGAGATCATAGATTAGGGAGATCCAAGGAGGGATATAGAGGTACTAAAAGTATAGTAGTGACTCTACAAAGGGAAATGGACATGCTTCGAGAGGACAAGACCAATAGGATGGAGGGTCTTAGGAGTACACTCGATACATTAGAGGCATAGAGAGATACAACATGAGTATATGTTGACTATATCTAGGGAGAGGTGAGCTAGCTAGATGAGGAGCATCAATGGGCTTGAGTATATGGGATGGCTATGGTCAGTAGCAACCAACAAAGTGACAAGATATGCCTACTACAAGTGTAACTATAGAGGGTGAGAGAGAGGTTGGAGGTAGCCATGAATAGGGTGACCTTATTATAGATGGTATACTACCAAGATATTTTAGTGGGTCAGTGAGTGCCACCACCTTCGTACCTATAGACACCAAGCCAAAATCGATCTAAATCATGGATGGTTTCACAGTTTATGAATATACCTCCACCAGGACCACCTCCAATGGATAGATCCAAGGAGACAGGCTTTTAGAGCTAAGGAGAGGATCAAGGTGATATGCTATTTTTTAGCATGGCATGCATCCCTAGGTATAGTTGAGTGTACCAGTTTTGGATTATGGTACATCGACCAAACAGACCTATGTATATTTCTCTTTCTCAAGTAATATCATACGACATTTTTTGTTGTGTGATTTATGTATACCTCTTTTCTTTATGGTGTTTTTTATTTTTATTATAATGTTTAATTTTCTTTATGCATGACATGCACTTAGAGAAACATGTATGGATTCAAAAAAGTGAATGCAATGTAGGAAAATTCATGGAAGAAGGCGAACAATGGAAGAGGGGAGGTAAGGAAGAAGAAGAAAGGACAAAACACTACTCTACGCAAAATTGTGCCCTATAAAAATGAAGTGCAATAACGCCAAAGTAAAATTGCAACCAATAAGGATGGGGCACAATTTAAAAAATAAGAAAAATAAAATGAATAAAAGAAGGAAGAAGAAGAAGGAAAAGAAGAAGAGAAAAGAAGAAGAAAAATACCAACAACAAATAAAAGAGGGGCTCGAGGCATGATTCTTGGGTTAGCATAGATTGTATTTTATGAATGTGACCAAAATTACATACATCAAGTGAAAAGAAGATGGATAAGTAGAGTGGTACCTGATAAAGGTGTAGTACTCGCTAATATGGTCAAAATATGGAGTGAAACCCACTATGGGTGTTGTGCTTGCTAATATGGATAGATTATCAAGAGATATACCTTCTTGGATGTATGCTCGCAAATGGTCAAAATGGAGGTTACTCCTCATTCATGACCATGAAGCTATCCGCTATGGGGTGTGTTATGTGTATAATATATACTAGCAAGTACTACTCGATAGCGATGTGGTGTGTTCAAGATGTGAATAAACAAATAAAACTAAGCAAGATAGGATGTGAGTGTGTGCACATGTTAGAATAAAATATAAAAGAAAAAATCAAGGGGTATTTGTGTTCCTTGACCTGAAGAGAGATTGATAGTCATCAATAATACTTTCAATGTCAAGGAACACAAAGGCAACAATCAAAAGGGGAAAGGAAACAAAAACAAGAGGAAAAATGAAAAGCCCTAGGTTAGGGACTTCACTAGGAATCAGAGTCCTAGTGAGAGTGCAATGCATGTGAGCTACAACCTAACTAGGTTTCATCATGTGCCATTGTCATGAGGTCCCCAAAAAACTATATGATAAAACAGTCATGAGCAAGTAGCAATGCAATTATGACAAGCAGAGATGCAAATACAATGAGTAGTTAGACAAATCATGTAAAATATGATAGGCAAACATGCAACATGAATAGGCAAACAAATGGTGAGTCCTAGGCATTTTTAGTGGAATGGATGCCCCTGCCTCCTTGGGTATTACCCGAAAGTGGCATCCCTTTTGGGATGTTTTCCACACAAAAAAAAAAAAAATAGGCAAACAAATGTGGTGCATAAAAAAAGCAAGGTATACCTAATTAGTGATTTATTATTTATTTATTTATTTTGGTTTAATGCAAGTGAGCAGCATGATAGTCGACACATATTCTGATTGTACCTCATATCTTAACCAAAATAACAGACATACAAGGGACTGATCCATCAAAGAAAAATCTAGAATAGGGATCATCTTGATGATAAAAATCACAAGGGATATTCTTTGTAGCCTTTTCTCTGGTAGTCTTTGCATGAAAATCTTCACAAACCCTAACAAAACCATCTTTCTTGACAAAAGGATGGGCAGTTCCTAGTGAAGTAGGTTTCTTTTGAGAAGTAGCATATTTACCATTAGAATATATAAAATTTATCATTCTACAAAACAAAACATCAGAGAGATAAGGGGTTCCTTCATACTCATCACCCTACTCCAATTTTTGATGATCTATATATTCATCATAAGTTTTAAGGTGATCATCATTATCAAATGGTAAAGGTTGGTTTTTATTGGGAATGTAGCCTACACCACACCTCCCAAGCCAAACTTTGACATCCAAAGGCTCTTGAATGCCTTTCTATAATGGCCCCAAACCTTTACCTACATATCCCATGCTATATAGGATCTATTTAGGGAGTGGATAAACATTAAATTAGTAGAAATAGATAAAAGAATGCTCAACATGAGAAGGATTGCTACCACAGATCTTCTCTTTGAAGGCCATTCCTATGAAGACAAAGGTACATGTGCCAATGTGTACAACTTTACCCTTCTTGCGAGGTAAACTCATAGTCCTTGGTGAATATGGTAGCTTGGAAAGGTCTAGAAGAGGCTCTTGAAGAAAATTATTAACTTGATCCCATGATGAAACTTTGATTTGAGGTTCCTCACTCACTTTTAAACTTTCGAGTTGCTCAAAATTTTGATATGAGGAACTTGGAGAAATAGATGATAAAACTAAAGGATAAATATTGATATTAAACTAAGCTTGCTCAATCATTGAACAATATTTTAATGGATGAGGGTCACCTATAATGGTGACAACTTTATCCTTAAATTCAACTTCAAACACTGATGAAAGGTAGAAGGGATGACCTTCATTGCATGGATCCAAGGACATCCGAGAAGGACATTGAAAGATGTTGGGCAAGATAACACATAGAACAAGGTATCTAAGATTTGAGGTTTGACCCTAAGTGGAATACATAGAACACCATAGGCCTCTTGGGACTCGTTGAAAGCTTTGAAGATAATATCATATTTAGTTAAGTCTTCCTCTTTTAATCCAAAATTTTAGAAAATTTGATAAGTGCACAAATTAAGGGAAGAACCATTATCAATCAAGATTCATTTGAAAAATTTTCTCCCAATAAATGATGTGATGTAGAGAGAATAATCCCCTCACAAGTCTAATGAAGGCATATTGTCATCCAAAAATGTGATGTGATGTATCCCAAGAGAACCTACAACATTGGCTATAGCACTAGGGGAAATGTCTATAGGGATATATTGTTGTCTTAGAATCTCCAAAAAAGCTTCCCTATGAGTAGGAGAAGTTTGTATGAGTTATAATATAGAGATCTTGGATGGGGTACTTGCTAATTGTTGTTGAATATCAAAGGAAATTTTAGGTTGAGGTCTCAACACTAAAGGCAAGGTTTTTACTCTTGTACTCCTCCTTTGAGCATTCTTTAAAACTAGGATGGGATTCAAAGGTGGGTTGTATGAAGAGCTCATATCTTATTTAGAATGTTGAGCCAATTGATCTTGAGCTTATTTCCTTGTAGTTACTACTATTATACCAACCACATTATCATAGGGAGGTGGCACATTTTGATATGACACTTGATTAGTTACCTGATACCCATGCTTAGGTAGGGGATCTTGGAATATTTCCATATCTTGATTAGTTGTGGGTGCTTTTTGAGTAGGAGGTTGGTTGTTAGGTGGACGAGAACCTTCTATGACAAGATGACCTTCATCAATTAGATCTTGAACCATATGTTTCAACCTCTTACAAGAATTTGTTTAATGCCCCTCCACTCTATGATACTCATAGTTTTGACCGACCTTATACCAATTATATGAGGTATCAAATTGCCTTATTAGAGGTATCTCAATCATATTAGCTTCCAAAATTTTTTGTAGGACCACATTCATAGGCATGTTGAGCTTTGTGAAATTCCTTCGTGGAGGTTTTGGGGGTTGGTTAAGCACCATATTTTGTAGGTTGTTAATAATACTATTAACAGGCCTACTATATATTACCCCATCACCAACCACATGCTTATTCTTATACTAATTCTTATTGTTGCTATATTTTTCATTTTAATTTTTCCTCTTCTGATAAGAGCTTGTTCTACCTTTCTTGCTAGGTCAATTGCTTGACCAAAAGATGTGATAGTTGTAGTTTCTAGTACATACGACAATCGTTCTTGTAAGTTTCCGATGAATATATTGAGAATGTCTTGAGGAGGTAAGGTATATCTCAAGCATCCAACTAGACTTCTCCAATGAGATACAAATTCTGAAAAACTTTCCCCTTTACCTTGTTTTAACATGTAAACATATTTCATGGTCACATTCGTTTTTACATAAGAACCAAACTATTGCACAAATAATTTAGGTGTTTCTTCAAAACTCCTCAAATAATGGTTGGGAAACTTAAAATACCATTCTAATTCCATACCACCAAGACTCTTAGGGAACGTCTTTAGCAACAACATGTCATCATATATGATATCATGGCAAGTTATTCTAAACATTCTCAAATGCTCAATTAGATCTTTTGTTCCCTTATATATAGGTAAAACCGACATGGGAAAATGCTTAGGATAGGGCCTAACAACAACTATAGGGTCTAAGGGTTGATTGCACATTTCTCTATAGTTGTAGGTGAAACTAGGGGGTTGAATCATATCCACTCTTGAAACCAATTATTTCACCATATTAGTTAAACTTTGCACCTCATAATTGTTGTTGTGCAATACCCCTAGGTTCCCCAAGGGATAGGTAGGTTGTTGAACAGGTACTTGGTCCATGTTGAAGGTATTGATACTGTTGTGATATGTGGTATATTGTTGGAGAGGATAACTAATAGTTTTTGGAATAGAAGTAATAATGTTGAGATTAGTATATTGAAGAGAAAATTGAAAATAATCTTGAGTGGTACTACTAGTAGGAGGGACTTGTATAGTTCTTCCAACATTGGTGGTTACAGTAGTGGTATAAGTTGATTGATGGACATGATTACCATGATTAAAAAATCCACACAAAGGGTTAGTATGAATGAGTCTAGGAGAGGTTGTTAGAGGAGGAGTCTCACTTCTTTCAAGCTAAGCTTCCCACTCTATAGCTACAAGAAATTCTTCCTTATAGAATTTTATAAAACCCCAAACATGTTCAAATGATTTAAAGATGTAGCACCCATTGTAAACTTCAAGGGGATCATAGTTTATTTTAGTTTCCATATTTTATTTCTCTTTTATATTAAGGTTATGGTTCTCTCTATCAATTTGATCATCTTCTTAAGGAACATGATCAGACTCTAGTTGCCTTTGTTGAATTCTACGGAATGGAGCCATTAGAAGAAGCGAAAGAATAAAAGAGAAGACCAATGAAAGACACACAAGAATATTTTAAGATATTTATTAATATTATTCTATTTCTAAGCAAGCAAATTAGTGGTATTATTAAAATATTTTCAAAAGAAAAGCAAACAAGGAAGATGTTTCCTAATTTGGCCACTAAGATTTATGTTCACGTCAGGTTCACCAAAGATGTAGAGGCCCTAACACGTATGATTTTTTTTTGGATCCACTGAGATCCAAGGTGAACCATGAGGGTATGTTATAACTCTACACTCGATGGGCAACTGGGCGAAGGGTTGACCAGGAATGGTTTTAGGACTCACTCCAAGTTTAGGGTGGAATGTATTTGAATGTGTCAATTAAGCATGCACCTATGCTTGGCCTTTCTAAAATTACACTATGAAAAAGGGAAAGAGTAATTCAATAAGACAAGAGCTAACCCTAAAATGATTCTTTGATTGAACAATCACTAACCCTAGGATTGCAAAACAAAGCCTTTGAGCAAGGGTCCAATGAAAATGCACAAATAAATTTAAAACCCTATATGCACACTATATGCTTTTATTCTTTCAAATGCCTAGAAATTTGATCAAATATTTTTCTTTACTTGTGATCTAGGTTTTTGAATAAAAAATGAATAGAAAGCAAACACCAAACAGCCTAAAGATCTATTAGGGCACTTATCTAATTCGATGGTTGTTCCAAGCTTTATCTTGCATCCAAAAATATCTTGTAGTTTCTATCCTGTAAAATAACTTCACAAAAACTCTTGAAAAATATGATCAGTATTAAGGGGTCTACTTAGGCCACTATATAATTATACTTGGAGGCACAATAGTCAAGACCCCTAGGTCCTTTTAGTTGTTCTTTAGAATGAAAAAGTGAAAGTTGATATTTTTGGAATATGAACAAGCAAAATACCATGCAATAAAATAGAATGATAAAATAGAATGTAGCTTTCATAATTATGTTTTAAATGTAATATGAAATGCAGACCTAGGGTTTGGGGGTGAACTTCATCCACCAAGCTTATCATAAGAAAAATCACACCCTGTACGTGATCGTAATTTCACCTCTGATGAAATCACACCCTATAATTATAGGGCATAATTTTGTAATATAATAAACACATAGTAGAACAATGCAAATAAACTAATCACATATGCAAATCTAATAATATGTGAAATGAAAAATGAACGAAAACAACCTAGTGGTAGTGAAAAGTAGGCAAAATGATGAAGACCTCCAAAGTAGTAGACTTCTCCTTAGGGCTCCAACACTTATCCACCAAAGGTAGGAATACAATAAAATGTAGTAGAAGAGATCTCCACAAAATCTAAAAAAAGCTTCAATAAAGTCTTGTTAGCACTTGTATCAACACTTGTTAGTAGCTTGTTAGATTGTTTCACTTAGAATTCATGATTAAGATATCATATAGAAATGAAATCTTGAAACCCTCTATTTATAAGAGATTTGAAACAAGAAATGGGCAGGAAAACTAAGGAAGAGTTGATACCAAAGAAGGTTAAGCAAAAATATAGGTTTTTCTAAGAGAAACCCTAGCTAGGCGAAATAGTGCCCCGTAAGTGATGATCATGATTTCATTAGAGCAAGAAAAATGGGGGGAAAAAATAAAGGAGAGAGGCCCAAACTTTCTTTGTTTAAGTTGGAGGGTCTCTCTAAGGGACTAGGGAAAATGACTCACTCAAGTGGGTCAATTTTCCATGTCTACATCAACATCCATGGAATTATTCCACCCCTTTGAATTGAGAGCTTCTTGAATCATTTAGGGTTCAAAAGTTTACAAAATTATGCTCATAAGGGCTAGGTTGACCTTATTTTAAACTATTCTTTAAGTTCTTAGTCTTATACTAGATGTCTTTGGGATACTATCTAGGTTTGCACCATAAACCATAACAAGATACCACTTGGTTTTGTGAGTGGTACTTGAAGTTGATGGTCCTATATCATTAGCTCTATCAAGATCATTTCCATCATCATAATTAAACTCAACATCCTCTCTCTCTCTAATGCATCATCATAATTAGACAATAAACATATGATTTCTCTAAATCACATGGCTTACAAATAGATGTATACTCATTATTTTAATCAAATACAACATATTGGATGATATGCAACTTCTTAATGTTAGGATCCATGAGCCAATATCCCTTAGACTCACTATTGTATAAAATGAATGTACATCTCTTAGATTTCTCATCTAGATATATATATATATATGCTTATACTTTGGAATGTGCACAAATAAGTGCATCAAATAACAATGATATGGGACACAGTAGGTTTGATACTCATCATGCTTCCTTATATGTAACACCATTCAATAGAAATATGGGTGCCTAGCTCAAAAAATAAATCATAGTACCAAAAAATTCTTCCCTAAATACTAGCTCTATTTTGGTATCACTTAGCATGGTTCACACATCTCTCAAATATTATGATTATGCCTCTCTACAAATTCATTTTATTTAGGCATGTAGGTAATTTAATAATGTTTAATGTCATTCTACTTTAGGAAAGTAGAAAACTCATTACTAGTGTACTACCCCTCGATCGGAGTAGAGTATAAGAATATGATTACTAGTAATTTTTTTCACACAAGCTTTGAACTCTCAAAAATAATGGAAGGCTTCTCTATATGTTTAGGCAATACACCCACATTCATCATGTATTATTATCAACAAATAATAAAAATATTAATAGGTACTAAAAATTGGATCTATGGGTCGACACAGATTGGTGCGCACGAGGTCAAGTAGACTAATTACTCTATAACTACTTTATTTAAATGGGGCTCTATGTTAATTTTTTATGAATTAACTCATACATATTCCATGAGTATTTTTTATAAGATAAAAAAAATTGCATATGCCAATTGCACAAGCAATACTTGTATAACCTCTACATTTTCCTCAAATGATATAGATATTTTTCACTTGTTTTAATAAATTCAACTCTCAAATTATGATTAAGCAATTGATCCACAAAGGGGAAGTTATTGATAAGACCAAGCAAATAATAAAATTGAGTTAGGAAACATGTAATTGAACCAATATGGAAATAAACATCACTAATAACAATAATAGTATATGTTTAATTATTTCCAAGTATAATCCACTCATGATAAGATGAATAATCAAGGATCATGAATCATTCATTATGGTATGCAACATGTCCTATAGATACTAAATTAACATACCAAATTGGGTTAGGTTTTGAAAGAGCATTAGGATTTTGGAAGGAATAGATATAGCCTTATTCTTATTCATTATAATAAGCATCCTCTATTGTATTACCATGTTGGAATTTAGGTGCATTCATCCTCTGTTAGTGAGGACCATTGTACTAGCTTCTTGATGAATTATTTTAGTTCTTATTAAAAGAACCTTTTGAGAATATATTGTACTTACACTTCTAAATTACATGACCTAAATTTTACATAAATGAACATATTATATCAAAATATAAGTAGTTCTCTTGTCCTTATTATTGTTTACTATGCCCTTTGTATTTCTATTTTTGGTGGTGCTTGTAAGGGGTCTACCATCTTTCTTTGACTACATTGGTTTCTATCCTTTTTTATCTGTGACAATAGCACAATAATCTTCAATCCTTTTCTCTTGAAGTGATCAATACTATTGAAGCAAATTCATAAGAGTCTCAAAAGTGGGTCTCTATATAGTAATGTTTAGTGTTGTGACCAAAACATTGAATGCAAGAGGTAATGCTTATAAAAATATTGGAACAAGCACATGCTTATTAACAATTTTACCTAATACTTTAAGTGATTCTTGTAATTGAATAATTAATTGTAAATAACCCTTCAACTTATCATCGCTTTTCATATTTTATCAATGCAATTGACTCCATAAGTGTATAATCTAGTTCTAATATTTGTATATTGAGTTTATTCCATGCATCCTTGGTATTTATTACATCATAAATGTACAATTGGATCTGATTAGTCATGTCAAACATTATGATCAAACAAGCTCTCTAGTCTACTTTGTCAAAAAAATCATTGGGATCAGTGGTATGTCTTTGCACAATTTTAGATATCATTCCCCATAAATATTCAAACTCAAGGTGAATCTTCAACTTCATCTTCCATGTAGAATAGTTTTCACCTTTTAATAATTGTAAATTGGGAAACTTCTTAAAGGAACTAAAATTCATTGTCAATGTTTAGAAAATAAAAAACAATGATTTAGTTAGATAGTGTTTGAAAATAGATTTTCAATGGGACAAATATGGAGATCGATAGATAGGTTGTAGTTCTGAATCTAAAATAGTAGCAACCTGAATCCACCTAGGAAATTAGTAGGAGACATCTAGGGTTTTTATCAATAGGCTCTTCCACCTCATTGTAGTGATGGATAATACCAAATTAGGGTTTGAGTAGCCTCCACACCATTGAGCCACATGAATATTTGATGGCAACTGATGGTCAGTGTTAGAGTAGCCTCACCATGTTTTAAAATCCTTCACCCAAGATTTTTTATGATGAGTAGAGGGTTTGTGAATCGTAGCCCTGTTGTGACTATCTCACAACTAACCCAAATTTTGGGGACCCACCTTTAAATTTTGAGTGTTTGGAAATTTTTGTCCTTTGAGTACTAATTTTATAGGTCCCAAGATTAGAGTGTTAATGTGTGCTTTAAATTTCCTTCAGATGTCTAGTGTGTGGTTAGTTATAGAGTTGGGTTTTTTTTAATTTTATTTTTAATATTAGATAGAGTCATTAAGTGAATCGTTAATTTTAAATGTTTTGAAATGTGAAATTAATTAGATTCATTTCAAAATAAAATGAAAATAAAAATAATAAAAGATAATAAAATATATATATATATATATATATAAATAAAAGGTAACTATGGTTTCATATGGGTTACCTATATATTTATGAAGCAAAAGGTAATAAAATATTCACTTTGGTTTTTGAATTAAAAGTTATCATTTAAACTTGGTTTTAATGTTTGATTCTCTATGCGAAGGATGGTTTTCGTGATGGTCATCCCCAAGGTAAGTATATTCGGTGGTTATGACAACTCAATAGTCAATTGGAATGAAAATCCAATGGACTGTCCCAGTGGATGACAAAGAAATGGATGGCATGGATTTCAAGAGGTTGGACTCGATAGATTGGTGGATTGATAGTTACGTATCAAGTAATCTAGGTGGTGA
>JAQPPZ010014399.1:0-11004 GCA_028583015.1 Wollemia nobilis
GATGATAAAGGATCACCTTGGTTAAGACCGCACCCACTACTGAAGTAGCCATTAGGGACTCCATATACCAAGACTAAAAACATAGAAAATGAGAAATTTTTTTTACCGATTCTCACCTATTTACTGTAAAAGTCAAATTTTAGTAGAACTTTGGTTAAGAAGTCATAAGAAACCTGATTGTAAGATTTTTTCATATCTAACATCAGAAGCATAACAACCCTCTTAATTTTTATAATAGAATAAGTAACCCCGTGAATGGTAATTATGCTATCCAAAATTTATCGATCTTGAAAAAACCACCTTACTGATCTACCACAATAAAATGTATAACCCTATTTCACCTATTAGGAATAGTTTTGATCAGAATTTTATAGATTGTGTTGCACAAATTGATAGACCTAAAAATTTTAAGATGTCTTGCTCCATTTATTTTTGGTATTAGAACCAAAAATATGGAATTGACATCCTTAGGCAGGTATTAGGTTCTCTGGATCTTCTTTATAGCCTTAGTAACATCTGATCCTACAATTTTCTAGAATTTTTAGAAGAAAATAACTAGGAAACCATCTAGCCTTGGGGCCTTTTTTCCCATCTAGACTAAATATGGCCATTCTGATTTCCTTATCTATAAAGAGGGTCATAAGAGAGGAATTCATATGATTAGTCATCAATTTTAGAATAATAGGAAGGAATTTGTTGTTAAATTTACCATTCATTATCATAGATTCTCCCAGGATGTTTGAAAATTAACTAAAAACTTCTACCCTAACATCCAATGGCTCCATTACCCCTAAGCCATCATTCATAACCACATCCTTTATATTTATATTATTGTTATCTCTATGTCTTAGGGTGGACACATGAAATAATCTAGTGTTTCTGTCACCTTCTTTAAGCCAAACCAACCTTAATTTTAATTTCCAAAACACTTCCCTGCAAACTAGAAGATTATAATAATAAATTAAGATATGACATTCAGTTATTATTTGATGATCACCTAGAAAAACTTGGTTTACTTCATTTTTAATATTTTTAATCTTCAACTTTAGATCCTTTTGGATAAATAAATGCTCGAAAATTCTTCTATTCCATTCTTTAAGATTTGATTTAACCCACCTCAAATTGCAAGCAATTTGAATTATTTTAGGGCCCTTTAAAACTTTTTCCACCATTCTTCTATATTGGGTTTTAAATTTCCATGCTTCATCCACATCAACTCAAATCAAAAGGGACTCTTATAGAGTTTTCTTCCTCTCTCTATATCCCAAAAAATAGGATTGTAGTTGGATCCAATCTTTCGGAGGACCATAAAATTAGTTTCTCCAAAGACTATAAGGTTTTCTTATGAAACCAAAAATTGGTCCAACCTTATCTAGATAAATTGGTCAATTAATATTTAATTACGCTAGGCATAATTAAACCACCTAATATTGATATCCATTAACTCATTATCACTTTAAAAATTTACAAAATATTCCATTCTATTTGATATAATTGGAGAGCCACCCTTATTATTAGATAGGTAAAGTAGCATATTGAATTCACCTAACAATAGCCAAGGAAAATCTTTGAATGCTTCCCTAAGACAACTCAAATATTTCCACAAAGAATGTCTTCCACTAACAAAGTTAGGGGCATACACATTTGTTAAAATCTAATTCTACTTATGTTCTAGAATATGAAAAAACTACTATTATTTAATATAAGTCGACCTTCAATATTCTCCTTATTCCATAAACACATAAGACCTCTAGAGGCTCCATTGTATGGGCTAATATGACAATTTACTTCTCTCCATAAAAATTGTTTTACACTTTGAGCCTTTTGCTTATCCATTTTGGTTTCCTAAAGCATTACCATATCTAATTTATTTTCCTTCCTTAGAACAAAAATATCCTATTGTTTTGAAGGGGATTTCAACCTCATAATTGTAACAACCCAAGTTCTTCCCACTTGGTTGTCCAAACACCCCAAGTCTACCCACTTGGTTGTCCAACATTAGATTTTACAGTAAGATAAAAAGTTTCTTTTATTTTGATATATTTTTGTTTTATTTTCTAGTACGAGCATGTTAGACCCATCTTCATGAGTGCCTTTTTTTCGTTTGACTGCTCGAATATTTTAATGAGGAAAATTAAAGATAAAAATACCAATAGAACATTACAATCAAAGCTAAAGAATCCCATAATTTAATGAAATAAATTTATAAAGGATCACCTTGGTGATGACCGCACCCACTACTGAAGTAGCCATTAGGCACTCCATCTACCAAGACTAAAAACATATAAAATGAGAAATTTTTTTTACCGATTCTCACCTATTTACTGTAAAAGTCAAATTTTAGTAGAACTTTGGTTAAGAAGTCATAAGAAACCTGATTGTAAGATTTTTTCATATCTAACATCAGAAGCATAACAACCCTCTTAATTTTTATAATAGAATAAGTAACCCCGTGAATGGTAATTATGCTATCCAAAATTTATCGATCTTGAAAAAACCACCTTACTGATCTACCACAATAAAATGTATAACCCTATTTCACCTATTAGGAATAGTTTTGATCAGAATTTTATAGATTGTGTTGCACAAATTGATAGACCTAAAAATTTTAAGATGTCTTGCTCCATTTATTTTTGGTATTAGAACCAAAAAAGTGGAATTGATATCCTTAGGCGGGTATTAGGTTCTCTGGATCTTCTTTATAGCCTTAGTAACATCTGATCCTACAATTTTCTAGAATTTTTAGAAGAAAATAACTAGGAAACCATCTAGCCTTGGGGCCTTTTTTCCCATCTAGACTAAATATGGCCATTATGATTTCCTTATCTATAAAGAGGGTCATAAGAGAGGAATTCATATGATTAGTCATCAATTTTAGAATAATAGGAAGGAATTTGTTGTTAAATTTACCATTCATTATCATAGATTCTCCCAGGATGTTTGAAAATTAACTAAAAACTTCTACCCTAACATCCAATGGCTCCATTACCCCTAAGCCATCATTCATAACCACATCCTTTATATTTATATTATTGTTATCTCTATGTCTTAGGGTGGACACATGAAATAATCTAGTGTTTCTGTCACCTTCTTTAAGCCAAACCAACCTTAATTTTAATTTCCAAAACACTTCCCTGCAAACTAGAAGATTATAATAATAAATTAAGATATGACATTCAGTTATTATTTGATGATCACCTAGAAAAACTTGGTTTACTTCATTTTTAATATTTTTAATCTTCAACTTTAGATCCTTTTGGATAAATAAATGCTCGAAAATTCTTCTATTCCATTCTTTAAGATTTGATTTAACCCACCTCAAATTGCAAGCAATTTGAATTATTTTAGGGCCCTTTAAAACTTTTTCCACCATTCTTCTATATTGGGTTTTAAATTTCCATGCTTCATCCACATCAACTCAAATCAAAAGGGACTCTTATAGAGTTTTCTTCCTCTCTCTATATCCCAAAAAATAGGATTGTAGTTGGATCCAATCTTTCGGAGGACCATAAAAGTAGTTTCTCCAAAGACTATAAGGTTTTCTTATGAAACCAAAAATTGGTCCAACCTTATCTAGATAAATTGGTCAATTAATATTTAATTACGCTAGGCATAATTAAACCACCTAATATTGATATCCATTAACTCATTATCACTTTAAAAATTTACAAAATATTCTATTCTATTTGATATAATTGGAGAGCCACCCTTATTATTAGATAGGTAAAGTAGCATATTGAATTCACCTAACAATAGCCAAGGAAAATCTTTGAATGCTTCCCTAAGACAACTCAAATATTTCCACAAAGAATGTCTTCCACTAACAAAGTTAGGGGCATACACATTTGTTAAAATCTAATTCTACTTATGTTCTAGAATATGAAAAAACTACTATTATTTAATATAAGTCGACCTTCAATATTCTCCTTATTCCATAAACACATAAGACCTCTAGAGGCTCCATTGTATGGGCTAATATGACAATTTACTTCTCTCCATAAAAATTGTTTTACACTTTGAGCCTTTTGCTTATCCATTTTGGTTTCCTAAAGCATTACCATATCTAATTTATTTTCCTTCCTTAGAACAAAAATATCCTATTGTTTTGAAGGGGATTTCAACCTCATAATTGTAACAACCCAAGTTCTTCCCACTTGGTTGTCCAAACACCCCAAGTCTACCCACTTGGTTGTCCAACATTAGATTTTACAGTAAGATAAAAAGTTTCTTTTATTTTGATATATTTTTGTTTTATTTTCTAGTACGAGCATGTTAGACCCATCTTCATGAGTGCCTTTTTTTCGTTTGACTGCTCGAATATTTTAATGAGGAAAATTAAAGATAAAAATACCAATAGAACATTACAATCAAAGCTAAAGAATCCCATAATTTAATGAAATAAATTTATAAAGGATCACCTTGGTGATGACCGCACCCACTACTGAAGTAGCCATTAGGCACTCCATCTACCAAGACTAAAAACATATAAAATGAGAAATTTTTTTTACCGATTCTCACCTATTTACTGTAAAAGTCAAATTTTAGTAGAACTTTGGTTAAGAAGTCATAAGAAACCTGATTGTAAGATTTTTTCATATCTAACATCAGAAGCATAACAACCCTCTTACTTTTTATAATAGAATAAGTAACCCCATGAATGGTAATTATGCTATCCAAAATTTGTCGATCTTGAAAAAACCACCTTACTGATCTACCACAATAAAATGTATAACCCTATTTCACCTATTAGGAATAGTTTTGATCAGAATTTTATAGATTGTGTTGCACAAATTGATAGACCTAAAAATTTTAAGATGTCTTGCTCCATTTATTTTTGGTATTAGAACCAAAAATATGGAATTGACATCCTTAGGCAGGTATTAGGTTCTCTGGATCTTCTTTATAGCCTTAGTAACATCTGATCCTACAATTTTCTAGAATTTTTAGAAGAAAATAACTAGGAAACCATCTAGCCTTGGGGCCTTTTTTCCCATCTAGACTAAATATGGCCATTCTGATTTCCTTATCTATAAAGAGGGTCATAAGAGAGGAATTCATATGATTAGTCATCAATTTTAGAATAATAGGAAGGAATTTGTTGTTAAATTTACCATTCATTATCATAGATTCTCCCAGGATGTTTGAAAATTAACTAAAAACTTCTACCCTAACATCCAATGGCTCCATTACCCCTAAGCCATCATTCATAACCACATCCTTTATATTTATATTATTGTTATCTCTATGTCTTAGGGTGGACACATGAAATAATCTAGTGTTTCTGTCACCTTCTTTAAGCCAAACCAACCTTAATTTTAATTTCCAAAACACTTCCCTGCAAACTAGAAGATTATAATAATAAATTAAGATATGACATTCAGTTATTATTTGATGATCACCTAGAAAAACTTGGTTTACTTCATTTTTAATATTTTTAATCTTCAACTTTAGATCCTTTTGGATAAATAAATGCTCGAAAATTCTTCTATTCCATTCTTTAAGATTTGATTTAACCCACCTCAAATTGCAAGCAATTTGAATTATTTTAGGGCCCTTTAAAACTTTTTCCACCATTCTTCTATATTGGGTTTTAAATTTCCATGCTTCATCCACATCAACTCAAATCAAAAGGGACTCTTATAGAGTTTTCTTCCTCTCTCTATATCCCAAAAAATAGGATTGTAGTTGGATCCAATCTTTCGGAGGACCATAAAATTAGTTTCTCCAAAGACTATAAGGTTTTCTTATGAAACCAAAAATTGGTCCAACCTTATCTAGATAAATTGGTCAATTAATATTTAATTACGCTAGGCATAATTAAACCACCTAATATTGATATCCATTAACTCATTATCACTTTAAAAATTTACAAAATATTCTATTCTATTTGATATAATTGGAGAGCCACCCTTATTATTAGATAGGTAAAGTAGCATATTGAATTCACCTAACAATAGCCAAGGAAAATCTTTGAATGCTTCCCTAAGACAACTCAAATATTTCCACAAAGAATGTCTTCCACTAACAAAGTTAGGGGCATACACATTTGTTAAAATCTAATTCTACTTATGTTCTAGAATATGAAAAAACTACTATTATTTAATATAAGTCGACCTTCAATATTCTCCTTATTCCATAAACACATAAGACCTCTAGAGGCTCCATTGTATGGGCTAATATGACAATTTACTTCTCTCCATAAAACTTGTTTTACACTTTGAGCCTTTTGCTTATCCATTTTGGTTTCCTAAAGCATTACCATATCTAATTTATTTTCCTTCCTTAGAACAAAAATATCCTATTGTTTTGAAGGGGATTTCAACCTCATAACTGTAACAACCCAAGTTCTTCCCACTTGGTTGTCCAAACACCCCAAGCCTACCCACATGGTTGTCCAACATTAGATTTTACAGTAAGATAAAAAGTTTCTTTTATTTTGATATATTTTTGTTTTATTTTCTAGTACGAGCATGTTAGACCCATCTTCATGAGTGCCTTTTTTTCGTTTGACTGCTCGAATATTTTAATGAGGAAAATTAAAGATAAAAATACCAATAGAACATTACAATCAAAGCTAAAGAATCCCATAATTTAATGAAATAAATTTATAAAGGATCACCTTGGTGATGACCGCACCCACTACTGAAGTAGCCATTAGGCACTCCATCTACCAAGACTAAAAACATATAAAATGAGAAATTTTTTTTACCGATTCTCACCTATTTACTGTAAAAGTCAAATTTTAGTAGAACTTTGGTTAAGAAGTCATAAGAAACCTGATTGTAAGATTTTTTCATATCTAACATCAGAAGCATAACAACCCTCTTACTTTTTATAATAGAATAAGTAACCCCATGAATGGTAATTATGCTATCCAAAATTTGTCGATCTTGAAAAAACCACCTTACTGATCTACCACAATAAAATGTATAACCCTATTTCACCTATTAGGAATAGTTTTGATCAGAATTTTATAGATTGTGTTGCACAAATTGATAGACCTAAAAATTTTAAGATGTCTTGCTCCATTTATTTTTGGTATTAGAACCAAAAATATGGAATTGACATCCTTAGGCAGGTATTAGGTTCTCTGGATCTTCTTTATAGCCTTAGTAACATCTGATCCTACAATTTTCTAGAATTTTTAGAAGAAAATAACTAGGAAACCATCTAGCCTTGGGGCCTTTTTTCCCATCTAGACTAAATATGGCCATTCTGATTTCCTTATCTATAAAGAGGGTCATAAGAGAGGAATTCATATGATTAGTCATCAATTTTAGAATAATAGGAAGGAATTTGTTGTTAAATTTACCATTCATTATCATAGATTCTCCCAGGAGGTTTGAAAATTAACTAAAAACTTCTACCCTAACATCCTATGGCTCCATTACCCCTAAGCCATCATTCATAACCACATCCTTTATATTTATATTATTGTTATCTCTATGTCTTAGGGTGGACACATGAAATAATCTAGTGTTTCTGTCACCTTCTTTAAGCCAAACCAACCTTAATTTTAATTTCCAAAACACTTCCCTGCAAACTAGAAGATTATAATAATAAATTAAGATATGACATTCAGTTATTATTTGATGATCACCTAGAAAAACTTGGTTTACTTCATTTTTAATATTTTTAATCTTCAACTTTAGATCCTTTTGGATAAATAAATGCTCGAAAATTCTTCTATTCCATTCTTTAAGATTTGATTTAACCCACCTCAAATTGCAAGCAATTTGAATTATTTTAGGGCCCTTTAAAACTTTTTCCACCATTCTTCTATATTGGGTTTTAAATTTCCATGCTTCATCCACATCAACTCAAATCAAAAGGGACTCTTATAGAGTTTTCTTCCTCTCTCTATATCCCAAAAAATAGGATTGTAGTTGGATCCAATCTTTCGGAGGACCATAAAAGTAGTTTCTCCAAAGACTATAAGGTTTTCTTATGAAACCAAAAATTGGTCCAACCTTATCTAGATAAATTGGTCAATTAATATTTAATTACGCTAGGCATAATTAAACCACCTAATATTGATATCCATTAACTCATTATCACTTTAAAAATTTACAAAATATTCTATTCTATTTGATATAATTGGAGAGCCACCCTTATTATTAGATAGGTAAAGTAGCATATTGAATTCACCTAACAATAGCCAAGGAAAATCTTTGAATGCTTCCCTAAGACAACTCAAATATTTCCACAAAGAATGTCTTCCACTAACAAAGTTAGGGGCATACACATTTGTTAAAATCTAATTCTACTTATGTTCTAGAATATGAAAAAACTACTATTATTTAATATAAGTCGACCTTCAATATTCTCCTTATTCCATAAACACATAAGACCTCTAGAGGCTCCATTGTATGGGCTAATATGACAATTTACTTCTCTCCATAAAAATTGTTTTACACTTTGAGCCTTTTGCTTATCCATTTTGGTTTCCTAAAGCATTACCATATCTAATTTATTTTCCTTCCTTAGAACAAAAATATCCTATTGTTTTGAAGGGGATTTCAACCTCATAACTGTAACAACCCAAGTTCTTCCCACTTGGTTGTCCAAACACCCCAAGCCTACCCACATGGTTGTCCAACATTAGATTTTACAGTAAGATAAAAAGTTTCTTTTATTTTGATATATTTTTGTTTTATTTTCTAGTACGAGCATGTTAGACCCATCTTCATGAGTGCCTTTTTTTCGTTTGACTGCTCGAATATTTTAATGAGGAAAATTAAAGATAAAAATACCAATAGAACATTACAATCAAAGCTAAAGAATCCCATAATTTAATGAAATAAATTTATAAAGGATCACCTTGGTGATGACCGCACCCACTACTGAAGTAGCCATTAGGCACTCCATCTACCAAGACTAAAAACATATAAAATGAGAATTTTTTTTTACCGATTCTCACCTATTTACTGTAAAAGTCAAATTTTAGTAGAACTTTGGTTAAGAAGTCATAAGAAACCTGATTGTAAGATTTTTTCATATCTAACATCAGAAGCATAACAACCCTCTTAATTTTTATAATAGAATAAGTAACCCCGTGAATGGTAATTATGCTATCCAAAATTTGTCGATCTTGAAAAAACCACCTTACTGATCTACCACAATAAAATGTATAACCCTATTTCACCTATTAGGAATAGTTTTGATCAGAATTTTATAGATTGTGTTGCACAAATTGATAGACCTAAAAATTTTAAGATGTCTTGCTCCATTTATTTTTGGTATTAGAACCAAAAATGTGGAATTGACATCCTTAGGCAGGTATTAGGTTCTCTGGATCTTCTTTATAGCCTTAGTAACATCCGATCCTACAATTTTCTAGAAATTTTAGAAGAAAATAACTAGGAAACCATCTAGCCTTGGGGCCTTTTTTCCCATCTAGACTAAATATGGCCATTCTGATTTCCTTATCTATAAAGAGGGTCATAAGAGAGGAATTCATATGATTAGTCATCAATTTTAGAATAATAGGAAGGAATTTGTTGTTAAATTTACCATTCATTATCATAGATTCTCCCAGGAGGTTTGAAAATTAACTAAAAACTTCTACCCTAACATCCTATGGCTCCATTACCCCTAAGCCATCATTCATAACCACATCCTTTATATTTATATTATTGTTATCTCTATGTCTTAGGGTGGACACATGAAATAATCTAGTGTTTCTGTCACCTTCTTTAAGCCAAACCAACCTTAATTTTAATTTCCAAAACACTTCCCTGCAAACTAGAAGATTATAATAATAAATTAAGATATGACATTCAGTTATTATTTGATGATCACCTAGAAAAACTTGGTTTACTTCATTTTTAATATTTTTAATCTTCAACTTTAGATCCTTTTGGATAAATAAATGCTCGAAAATTCTTCTATTCCATTCTTTAAGATTTGATTTAACCCACCTCAAATTGCAAGCAATTTGAATTATTTTAGGGCCCTTTAAAACTTTTTCCACCATTCTTCTATATTGGGTTTTAAATTTCCATGCTTCATCCACATCAACTCAAATCAAAAGGGACTCTTATAGAGTTTTCTTCCTCTCTCTATATCCCAAAAAATAGGATTGTAGTTGGATCCAATCTTTCGGAGGACCATAAAAGTAGTTTCTCCAAAGACTATAAGGTTTTCTTATGAAACCAAAAATTGGTCCAACCTTATCTAGATAAATTGGTCAATTAATATTTAATTACGCTAGGCATAATTAAACCACCTAATATTGATATCCATTAACTCATTATCACTTTAAAAATTTACAAAATATTCTATTCTATTTGATATAATTGGAGAGCCACCCTTATTATTAGATAGGTAAAGTAGCATATTGAATTCACCTAACAATAGCCAAGGAAAATCTTTGAATGCTTCCCTAAGACAACTCAAATATTTCCACAAAGAATGTCTTCCACTAACAAAGTTAGGGGCATACACATTTGTTAAAATCTAATTCTACTTATGTTCTAGAATATGAAAAAACTACTATTATTTAATATAAGTCGACCTTCAATATTCTCCTTATTCCATAAACACATAAGACCTCTAGAGGCTCCATTGTATGGGCTAATATGACAATTTACTTCTCTCCATAAAAATTGTTTTACACTTTGAGCCTTTTGCTTATCCATTTTGGTTTCCTAAAGCATTACCATATCTAATTTATTTTCCTTCCTTAGAACAAAAATATCCTATTGTTTTGAAGGGGATTTCAACCTCATAACTGTAACAACCCAAGTTCTTCCCACTTGGTTGTCCAAACACCCCAAGCCTACCCACATGGTTGTCCAACATTAGATTTTACAGTAAGATAAAAAGTTTCTTTTATTTTGATATATTTTTGTTTTATTTTCTAGTACGAGCATGTTAGACCCATCTTCATGAGTGCCTTTTTTTCGTTTGACTGCTCGAATATTTTAATGAGGAAAATTAAAGATAAAAATACCAATAGAACATTACAATCAAAGCTAAAGAATCCCATAATTTAATGAAATA